>JADWQK010000222.1:0-184026 GCA_017933935.1 Sesamia nonagrioides | reverse complement strand
CCCCCCCCCTTCCCTCCCCGCGCTCCTCCGGCGATTGCACGCGCACGCGATTTTTTTTGCGGAGTGATGTAATCTGCAATTCGGCGCGAGCGCAACATGGCCAAGCGTCACGCTCAGATAAACATTAAACATTTCTTACAGTGAACTTTTTAAAACACCCAATTCAGTTATTTATACACAAACCGTATTTCAGTTTGTGTGAGATGTTCTCTTAGGTAATGTTACACATCGGTAACCCAGTTTCGACAAAGCCACTAAACAAGAAGAATGCTGGTACGCACCGGCTCGTAAGAAAGTTACATCCGAATCAGTGGCGAACGGATACGGTATGTACGATGTGTATCCATTTAATGAAACGCTTGACAACAACACACTAACTAAATAAATCTAAAATGAGCTAGCTATTCGTTTAGAGATCTTTTCCAAATTAAATAATCCCCCAATCTCTCAAAATCTCGTTTACTTTTCAAGTTAATGTTTAGTAGATCGATCACTTAGTCAATCTATTTTTGGCAATACTTATAAAACAGCTATCAAGAGGTCTCTTGCATAAATATTTATTTCGTATATCCATATTATCTATCCGAAGGTTTGTTTATTATTGTGTCACACGGGCAATATTTATTCATTTTTCTTATAACAGACTTATTTAAAATAACATGTCAAGCCATTAGGTGGTCGTGTAAGTGTTCAGTGGCGTTTGAGCAAAATCGCACGTCGCAGACCGCAAGACGTGGTGCGACCGCAAGACGTGGTGCGATCGCAAGACGTGGTGCGACCGCAAGTCGCTACACACGCGATTAGACCCGAACGCTTCAACCCTGTGAACACAGTTCTAGAAGCCAAACCGTGGACGTGGCCATGTTGAAATGTGTGTTAGTGTTAATATGAGAAAAAGAAATGATTACTGTACTGACGACAGCACATCAAGCTACTATAATCTGTCAGATGATTAGATTTCAAACTTTGTCTCTAAAGTATTAAGGCTCAAGGTTGATTGGGAATATTTGACAGTTTAGGATAGTTTGACCTGCTGTCGTCTGTATTATCCTTATTGTTATGTTAATATGAGCAATATATGTAGATTGGAAACAAATTAGCAGCGGCGCTGCCCACCCCGACCCCATTTTTTTTTAAATAATTATAAACTAGAAGTTGACTGCAATCCAGCCTGGTGGTGAGCGGTGATGCAATCGTTGATGGTCATGCGCGCTAGTTTATTAAGCCTATTCACTTAAAAAACTTAGTGAATAGGAAGGAAGCGGCAGTTGAGCGAGGTGTTGAAATATTAAATCCAACAACACGACCAACGATGCTGGGCCAGAAGGAGATTGATCTGGAGATCCTCCACGACCAAACTCCCGACACTACAACATTTGGTGCATCGTATCCGGCACACATCGCAACACAACTGCTCAGACCCGTCCTCCGTACGGCTACACCAGACATCATGCCGTAACACGACAAATCGCTTGGCGGGAAGACTTTGTCAGGTAGGTGGTAACTTCTGCCGGCAGCCGATATTATGGCCTACTACAAAACTAACGTACTAACTGAAAACTAAATCAGGCCTCTTGGGCCTTCATTCACATGATTAACCTGAAAGAATATAAAGATATATGCATTGTTCAAAATACAATTCTGAGCTTGGTCTTGTTGGACTTCTTGAATGTAAGGTTACTGGTGCTTATAATAATTTGAAAGATAGATACTTTTCACCCTCCCCTTCAAATTTCCGCTAGTGACGTATCTACCTTAGTTTAATATTATATCAATGATCCTGACATACAAAACTATTTCTAGAAATATCTGTCAGACCATCTAGTAATCTAGTAGCTTTTGTTGAACTTATTGGTAGCTTCACTTGACTCGCACCAGTAAGTTGACGTCATATATACTGATTTCAGTAAGGTTTTGACAAAGTTTCTCATAAAGTGCTGATTAAGAAACTTGCTGCGTACCGCTGATGGTCCATCTTAAGTGACTGCACTCTTACCTAACAGGTAGGTCCTTTTATGTAGTGGCTATTGGCCATAAATCTGAAATCATGATAATAACCTCCGGTGTTGCTCAGGGTTCTCACTTGTGCCCTGTATTATTTATTTGATGTGATCAGAGATTTTGGAGTCCTTCTCGGTGGTAAATTAACATTTATTCCTCATATGGATAACATTGTTAAACAGTTTGAAAAACACTTGATTTTGTGTTGTGTAAATCTAAATTTTTTCACAGGCCTCAAACCAAGATTGATCTTTTCAACTGTTTTGTCCGTAGTATATTGAAATACTGCGCGGCTGTATGGTGTCCTTGCTTTACAACTCATAGTCTCAAGTTAGAGTGGATCCAGAAATGATTTTTATACCATCTTGCCTATTCTAAGAGACTACATAAAAAGTTTCAAGATACGCAAAACTTCGTGAAAATTTTGTTATGAATTCACTCGAAAAACGAAGAGACAATATAGATTTATTTTTTGTTGTTCAAAATACTGCAGAGTAAAATAGACTGCATTCAGTTGTTAAGTAAACTGAAATTTAACGTTCCTCAAAATTATCCGCTGACCCTATCAAATGATTACGTCTCCCTTGCCGCACAACTGTTTCAGGATCCAATTCGCCCATCTTCACGATTTGCAGGATCTTTAATAAATCCGAGAAGTCAATTGATTTTTTTTTTTACATTAATAGTAAGTACACTGATTATGCTAATGTAAATGATAGAAAGACTTGCGTTTTAGGAGAAATGTAACTGTATAGTGGGGAATTCGTAGGATCTTGAAGAATGGAGTATTACAGAACTAGATTTACTAAAAGCTGAAGCTTGGACAAAAAAAAATATTGTACATAACAATTATAGCACCACTCACTATTTTGGCTGTCATCTGTCACCATAAAATTATATGTATTATTACTCAAGGGCTTTTTTTGTCGATACATCGATAACTTCCTTCATACTTTATCAATATACATACATAAATAAGGCATCAATAAAAGATTTTCCGGACCACAAATATACAGGGTGTCCCGAAACTCAACGTCAAGCGGGCACGGGGCGATAGGCTAGGTTATACTAGTTCTGGTAAAAATAAAAAATATAATCCATGTTACTTGGTTAAGTGGTAAAAGGAATACTTTGATAATGTTTGAAAATCCACACCTTTGATCACATATTTAGGTGCTGTGATCACAAATTTCTTAATTTCGCAGTGTTTTTTTTAACGTAATCCCTAATAACTATGCCATTGATTGCAGTCACAAATGCAATAGTAATTATTGTCAGTTTAGTAAAAAAAAATAAGTTTTATTGAGTCATGCTTCAAAAACATTTTATCAGATAACTTTGACATATTTAAAAAAAAAATGTACCGTAGTACCATGGGCAAGTTCTTCAAAAAAATGGCCCATTAATCAAGATTTCGAAATGGTACAACACGTACTACTTATCTTTACACAAAAAATATTATTGCTTATTTACTTGGAAAAGGATCTCATTTAAAAAAAAGCTTTTAGCTGAATAATTGTAATTTCGTGTACAAAAAGATATGCTTCGATATTGTGTAAGCGAGACAGACAAATGTGTTAGAGTAAGACAGAGGATAACACTGTTCCTAGTTCATTAGAATGAGACGACAGAAAATTTATTTTTAGAGAAAGCGAGACAGATATTAATGTCACTGGAAATTAGTCAATTGAATATTGGTTATTATCAGTTAGTACGCTCTGTTCTTTCGTTTACTGCGCATCTATCCGTAATCGTGAAACTTTCGTACTACGACTTTGGCTTGTTTTACCCCGGACTTGATATCACGTTTGTGTTGACGACTTTGGCTTGTGTTATCCTGGACTTGATATCGCATTTGTGTTGACGATTTTGGCTGTTTTCCTGGACTCGTTTATTTATTGTGCTGCCGACTGTTTTGCTGTATAGTAAAAAAGTTTGACAACATGCCATTTGTGTACACCGCGCAAGAATATGCGAACATGCATATTATCTACGGTGAGTGCCACTGTAATGCCTCTGCCGCAGCCAGATTATATCGCGAAAGATATCCAAATGCGGCGCGTCACCCAGATCACCGCGTTTTCATCAACGTGCACCAGTCATATTCGCAAGGAAGATTGCCAAGTGCACATACGGCTGGTGGAAGGCCACGAGGATACGAAGAAAACGTCGTTTTAAATGAAGTCGAAAACGATCCCAGCACTTCATTACGTGCAATAGAAAGAGCTACTGGAATACCGAAAAGTATAGCTTAACGAATTTTAAAGCGATGTGACTATCACCCGTACCATGTACAACGTGTACAAAATTTGCTGCCTCGTGACTACGCACCTAGGATCGAGTTTTGCAGAACGATGTTGGCGAAAATTCGTGAAGATCCGCAGTTTCTAAACAAAATTTTATGGACGGACGAATCGACCTTTAAAAAAGACGGTTATTTAAACTTACACAACCTACATGGTTGGCACATAGAAAACCCACATTTAATGCGGGAAGATCGCTCCCAATATCAATTCAAAGTCAATATGTGGACCGGAATTTTAAATGGGCAAGTTATCGGACCGTTTGAGCAGCCTGAAAACTTAAATAGCCACCTAGAGTTTCTGCAAAACGATTTGCCGACTCTGTTAGAAGACGTGCCACTCAACATTTACAGAGATATGTGGTTTCAACAAGATGGTTGCCCAGCGCACTATGCTCGTCCGGTCCGAGATTACCTGATAGATGGATCGGACGCCTTGGTTCAATTTTGTGGCCCCCTCGGTCTCCGAACCTAAACCCCCTTGATTTTTTTTACTGGGGCTGCATAAAAGAAAATGTTGATTCAAAACCTATACAAAATGTGACGGGACTACGCCAAAGAATTGCTGAAACAGCAGAAGAAATAAACACAAGAAGATACGCACGTCTAGTGAAAAGATCTTTTATGAGACGATGTAGAGCCTGTATTCGTGCCGAAGGCAAACAATTTGAACATTTAATTTAGTTTTAAAGAAAAATAAATGTATTACAATTCTTGCTATTGTTTCATTATGATTAACTTTCGTAATAATACATTGGTATTATTTAAAAAAAATAAGTACGATATGATACCTTGTTATTGAACAAGGTATCATGTCGTACTTATTTTTTTTTTATACAACTACGACAAAAAACGACGCTGAAAAAGTATAAAACAAGATTTTCAGAATACTGAACTGAACAAAGTTGCTAGTGTAGTTGCAAGTAAATGGACATAGTTAAGATGTCTTCGCTGTAAATTGACAATAATGACATACAATACCATTCTGAAGTATGCAATATTCACTATGTAGAGATAAATTTTCATGTTTGGAAAGGCGTAGTCACACGTTACATATACCTACCGTAGCACCTTGATAACGTGTGACTACGCCTTTCCAAACATTTTTTCATTAGGGAACAGATGAACATACATACATACCAACATACATACATACATAGCCTGTCAAAATCATAACCCTCCTTTTGCTTTGCCGTAGTCGGGTAAAAATTGCTGTCGTCTCTGTGTAATGAACTTGGAACAGTGTCATTCTCTATCTCACTCTAACACATTTGTCTGTCTCGCTTACACAATATCGAAGCATATCTTTTTGTATACGAAATTACAATTATTCAGCTAAAAGCTTTTTTTTTTTAAATGAGATCCTTTTCCAAGTAAATAAGCAATAATATTTTTTGTGTAAAGATAAGTAGTACGTGTTGTACCATTTCGAAATCTTGATTAAATGGGCCATTTTTTTGAAGAACTTGCCCATGGTACTATGGTACATTTTTTTTTTAAATATGATTTGTCAAAGTTATCTGATAAAATGTTTTTGAAGCATGACTCAATAAAACTTTTTTTTTTTTTACTAAACTGACAATAATTACTATTGCATTTGTGACTGCATTCAATGGCATAGTTATTAGGGATTACGTTAAAAAAAAACACTGCGAAATTAAGAAATTTGTGATCACAGCACCTAAATATGTGATCAAAAGTGTGGATTTTCAAACATTATTAAAGCATTCCTTTTACCACATAACCAAGTAACATGGATTATATTTTTTATTTTTACCAGAACTAGTATAACCTAGCCTATCGCCCCGTGCCCGCTTGACGTTGAGTTTCGGGACACCCTGTATACGAGGACAAATTACTCACATTTCAGCGGCTTTTCAAAAATGTATGCTTGTGAAAGAATGTGCAAATACTTGACAGGTCACCTAGTCTTTATACAATATGTAAAGAAAACACTGTCCGATCCGTTAAGGAATTATTAGGTATCGATAACTGATTCTACTAATGCCTACAAAGCCGGACTAAACTTAAAAAAAAATCCCCCTAAAAAAATAAATATTATTTCGCAAAAAGAGGTAACTTAAAACATGTGCGGTAAGCCATTCAGGCACGGGGGAAGAGGGGCAGGGCACGCGGCACGCGGCCGCATCGCTATTCGCTCAGAATTATACCGTCAAAAATAATGTTGTCACTTTTTAATAAATACCAAATTTTGGGGAAGTTGGAATCAATTCGCGGGAAAATAAGATTATTTCAAAATTCACTAGTATTGTTACTATGATGATTATGTAAAATTTCATATGTTATTTGGTCATGTGTTTACCTAACCTTTATTATCCTTACGGGTCGGACAGGGTTTTCTTAACATATTGTATAATAAAAACTTTTTTACAAAAAAAAGAAACAACCGACTTCCAAAAATCACTACAAAGTGAAAAATAACTAATTTCGGAAGTCGGTGTCTTTGGTTTTGTATATTCGTTTTTTGACACCGACTTCCGAAATTAGTTATTTTTCACTTTGTAGTGGTTTTTGGAAGTCGGTTGTTTTTTTTTGTAAAAAAGTTTTTTTTTTACACTTTTTAGTTGTTAAAAGTACTATGTATTCAGTTGCATCCGGTCAGACTGAAAGCTGACGCAAATATAGTTGGGAAACGACGTAATTTTGTTTACTTTAATTTTTACCCGTAAATATTCCCTCAACTGTCTATGGTCTTCTTCATCAAATTTACTGCAGACCATTATTTTAACCCAATGGGTGCAAAGGTCTCATCAATATAAATGAATGAAGTCCAACCACAAAGTAGCTAGTGTAAACCGTTCAGGAGTTCCCGGAATTGGCCTTTGTCTTCATCATCAGAGCTCTTATGACAGTCACAACCCATCTAGGTGTAAAGTTCTTATCAATACAAATTAATCGAGCCCAAACACAAGGTAGCTGCTGTGAATTTTTGAGGAGTTCCTTCGACTGTGTCCCGGCTCTATGATCAAATCTACTCCAGACCTTTATTAAATAGTAGTGCTTTAAAATACTTAATGAAAATGCTAAGAAATGCTAACTAGTCGCCCCTGCAATTTTTAAAAGTTCCCCTTGTTTTCTCTGGTGTTCCTCCATCAAACCCTGATATCCTTATCATGGGACCATCTTGGGATTGCCTTCTTTCCAACAGAAAAAGAATTATCAAAATCGGTTCATAAACGACGAAGTTATGCGCGAACAAACATAAAAAAAAGCATATATACGGTCGAATTGAGTAACCTCCTCCTTTTTGAAGTCGGTTAAAAAGATCAACACTTTCATGCGTGTTCCTATCTGGCAGCATGGCAAGTAGCAGCCCTAGTTATTTCCGTATGAATGGCGGCCGGACGAGCAGAGTCTTCCTGCACGACTTGCCAAACTACAAGATCGCGTTAGGCGACCCAACGCTACCTACATATTCACACGCTTGAATAATACTCTCTCGTGCATTCGTAGGTGACGTAGTACGTTGTCACAAAGCCGAGCTGAGCGCGTAAAAATATTCACTATAACAACAGGTAGCTCCTGTTAAAGCATTATCTGGTGTTCACTTCGCTAGATTGAAATCGAATTAATGCAGCCCCCAGAGGGGCTGTGCCAGAATGTGCACTTCGACATTTTCCACAATGGCATACCCAATCAGCTAAGTAATGTCTCTAAGCCATTATTATGACTGCATCGGTTAGAAATCGTCGACAATATGTCACCAAAGTAGCCAACAATGTAAGGCGACGTTACGTCACCACTCCCCAGCGTTCGCCTTATGAGATTTAATTGAATGTGGGTTTGAGTGTCACTAATTGTTCCCCTGCCATTAGAATGTCTTTGAGACTCCATGTGAAGACACTAGTAATCTTCTGTAATAGGCGCTTCATCAGACATTACGTTGATTGTTATGGGAAGGTGTACCGAAATATTCGGCCAAATTAAAATGACGTTTGGAAATGATTGTAAATAAATACATAGGTGACAGTGCGATATACATATAAATAAAATGGGATTGGTGTGTCGGTCGGGCGCGGCCACACTATGTCGAAGTAGTACAAGAGTAGTATTGCGAGCGCTTGCGTACCGTGCAAGGTGCAGGCGCAGGGCGGGCACTGTGTGCACAGCGATACCACAGTATAAAAATTATACAGTAGTTAACATACAGTAGGTCGACGCCTTTGATCTCGTGTAAAATGCCGACCTCGTCTAGACAGTAACGCATCTGCCAGGGTTGTCTTGTCACAAATAAACAATATTTATGAAATTATTTATTTATTGCAGATCAACATCGATAGCTGTATTATATTTAATTAATTTGATATTTTTACTAAGGGAACAACTCGAAACAGATTTAAGTTATTTAGATGGCATTTTCGTAACCAGCACCCCAATCAACCTCGGAATTAACACCCATATCATATTAATATACATTTAAATTGGCGTCCGCCATCTTGGATCTCAAAAAGGATAGCTTTTTCGTAACAAGCACCACAAAAAAATGACGTCCGCCATTTTGGATGTCAAAAAGGATGACTTCTTCGTTACAAGCACCCGAATTATACTCAAAAATTGACACTCATATCAAATTATAAAACAAACAAATAAAAAAACAAACACGTGTTAGCCCTTAATGATGAATACCGAGCTACGAACATCGTTTTGTTCGCAGCTCGGGTGCCGCTTCCCCGCGTCTCGTCCCTCACACCCCGCACGATTGCTCTGTCTAGACGTCTTCGTCGGACGACTGTATGATTTTTAGACTGTGGCGATACTTTTAACTTGCCGACCGCACCGCGTTTCTTGCAGAAAAGGGTTGATTTTCTGTGTACCAATTATTTAATTAAACAGTTAATTTTCAAATTTATTTACTTATTTGTGACCATAAGTGTCATCTGTTGATATTAAATAACAAAAATATGTTGTGTCACTATGTTTTTGTAATACACCGAACGAAGAGAATTATTGATATTTATCTATTAAATAATTAGGTATTAAAAATAAATATACATATAGTCATATATAGTACTAGCCTCCGCCAGCGACTTCGTTCGCGTAGAGTTAGTTATGCTCCGCTTTGACTTCAGTTTTCGCAACATTTTTTGTTACTGCTCTGCTCCTATTGGTTATAGCGGGATGTTAAATAGCCTAAAGCCTTCCTGGATTAATAGGCTATCCAACGCAAAAATAATTTTTCAAATCGGACCAGTAGTTCCTGAGATTAGCGCGCACAAACAAACAAACAAACAAACTCTTCAGCTTTATATTAGTATAGATAAGTATGTATAATTTTGTGATATAAATCTCGACCTCAAAAGCATAAGGTCGGGTGTACAATACACCAATTTTTCAGGAGAGCGATAAAATTGGCGAACTTATTGCTTCATATTTATTACATTATAGCATTTAAATAAATATTCTTTTTTATTTGGTTTACAATTGCACCTTTTATTTTTACAACAGGAATCACTCTAACTGTTGAAATAAATTAATAAACAATCAATTAAAAGCAAACATTTGCCGGCGGCGGTGTTTCCGTCACACTACAATTTCAGTGTCTTCAAGGCTAGAGTGAATAGGCTCTTAATAAACTAGTGCGTTTTACCATCAACGATCGCATCACTGTTTACCATCAGGCGGGTTTGCGGTCAAGCGCTAGTTTATAAATTATATAAGAAAAAAAGTGTATATTGTGTACATTCGAATTTATGCTTGCATACTGACATAAGGTGTTAATTACTCTTTTAGACAACTTTACGAAGTCTGATTTGTGAATATTACTGTATACTTCTAAAATGTTTATTGCTTATTTTAAAGGTCAAAAGGACAAAGGTTTGAAGGCTTTAATCTTACAATTACAACAAAGTATAGGTTTTTCCTTCTCTGTATAAAAGGAGACCTGTACAGTGGGATGATTAAAAGGTTGATGATGATGATGATGATGATAGGTTTTAAAATAACATAGAAATGGTCTAAATTGCGCAGAGACTCGGAGGAACGGACAAGTGATAACAAAAATATCAGTTTAGTAGACACATTAGCAAGACACATGTTCTAATAAGAATTAAGAAAGTCAGGCTCATTGGCATTATGTTTCACATTTCGGTAATAATCGTGAAATTGGTTAAATCTTTATATTTAGCAAAATATATTATTGGTTCTGCTTCTTTTCGCACATTGGGCAAGTCACTGGGAAACTGTATGCATTTTAATAAATTGTATACTAATGATATTTTAGGAAATGGTCATAAAAGTCAATTAAACATATAAAACAGCTTTATTCGTTAAGGGTACACAGACATTCCTAGATATGGTCGGCCTAACTTGCTATTAATTTGAAAATATTAAATATTGACCTTGTCAATAGTGATTATTATGCCAATAAATATTGACAGTTATTTTAATGGCAGCTCGGTAATCCAGACTCCCGCTTGTTCGGTGATCGCTGTAATCCGGCGGGCAATGGGATTGGCGGTGGAGGCCGGCGAGTGTATGTAGGTGCGGGCTGTCATGCATGAGCCAATGCATTATTGCCAAATCATACTTTGATTGAAGAGCAGTCGGCTTCCGGGAGAAACATGATGAAGATAAGAGTGACAACTATGCCTTGTGCAAATGCGGCTGGAACTTATAAACTCAATTGTTTGTTGTCGGAAAATCATAAAACCCGTGGGCATTTTAATTAATACGTCTTCTTGTTTGGTGTTTGGGTAACGAAAGGCTTGTTTCTTGAGTGGATTAAAACGAATTTCGTTCCCGCGTCCGCCGTCATCTTTTCTCCGTTAATTTGCCTCCTCAGGCACTGTTACTGTTGGATAATTGTCCTGGGCATCCATCAGCAGACCAACACGGCCACATTTTCGCAATGTTTTTGTCACCTAACACCGCGGCGTGTATACTATCAATGGATCAGAACGTTATACAAAACTAGCTTCCGCCCGCGGCTTCGCCCGCATGGAATTCAGTTATATCGCGCTTTTTAGATTTCCCTCGGGAATATTATTATTATTTTTTTTCAATAAAAGGTAGCCTATGTCCTTTCTCAGGGTCTAAAGATTGTCTGTCCCAAATTTCATCAAAATCGGCTGAGAGGTTTAAGCGGGAAAGCGTAACAGACAGACAGACAGAGTTACTTTCGCTTTTATAATATTAGTATGGACTAGCGGCCGCCAGCGACTTCGTTCGCGTGGAATTAGTTATGCTCCGCTCCTATTGGTCGCAGCGTGATGTTATATAGCCTAAAGCCTTTCTGGGTTAATGGGAGTTGTTCCTGAGATTAGCGCGTTCAAATAAACAAACTCTTCAGCTTTATACAATATGTAAAGAAAACCCTGTCCGATCCGTGAAGGTATTGTTAGGTATCGATAACTGATTCCCATAATGCCCACAAACACAGGCAAAACTTAAAAAAAAATCCCCCTAAAAAAATAAATATTATTTCGCAAAAAGAGGTAACTTAATACATGTGCTATAAGCAACCCCTTCCGCGGGCGGCGGGGGGCAGTGCACGCGGCACCTGTGACGTGGTCGCGTCGCTATTCGCTTATAATAATATCGGTGTTGTCACTTTTTTAAAAATTACCAGATTTCGGGGAAATTGGAATTAATTCCCGGGAAAAAAGGATTATTTCAAAATTCATTAGTATTGTTACTATGATGATTATGTAAAATTTTATATTATACATATTTGGTCAAGTGTTTACCTAACCTTTATTATCCTTATGGGTCGGACAGGGTTTTCTTTACATATTGTATATTAGTATTATAGAGTATAGAATTATAGATGGATGGATGGATGGTGAAGTTAAATTACCGCAAATCACTTTTGGTTAACTGTCTTACATTATGTTCTGAAAACTTCATTGACTCATTAAAATCGGTAAATTTCAAGGACACAGTTTTACTTGCCTAATTGTTGGGCCAATGTTAAGACAGCGGTAAGTAACAAACCCCTGCACCCTGAATTTCTCAATGATAATGGCGAAGACGACAGAAAATGTTGTTCCTGTAGCCCAGCTCATTAACAGGTTGAGGGGACCCAATGATCCTCAAATAAGTGAGGCGGAATCTCAAGAATGGTCTGCTGGTGGTGCCGAAAGAGAGTTACAAAGATATGAAGTGTTAACTGATGAGGAGATTGTGCGAGCGGCTAGGTGTTAGGACAATGAACAACATGAGGACAACCGCGTTGAAGTTCCCGTTGGTTATTCAGAGGCAGTAGGAACTATAAACACTGCTTTTAAGTGGGCTGAATAAAACGAATTTGATAGCCACGAAATTGTTTCTTCGTCGACTAGAGACAGAAAATTACAAACAGAAGAGTATTGCAGACTTTTTAAAGAAGAATTAACTAATGTTTTATTTTAACTTACTGATTTTCTTACACGGTTGTAATTTTGAACACTTTATGCTATAAATTGTATTGCTATGTAACATTTGTACTAAGGTTAAACATGTGTTTTATTAACATTAAATATGGCATACTATAACCCGGACGCCTCGATAATCCGAAAAGGATCTTGTTTTTGCCTCTCCGGATTAATTTCCATAATTCCATACATCTTCTGCTTAATTATCGAACTACAGTAGGACCTCGCTACTGTAGTTCGATAATTAAGCAGAAGATGTATGGAATTATCTACCACATACGTTAACCGGAACTCATCAGGACCTGGTGGAGATATACTTAAGGCTAGTAAGTAACAGATAGAAGCTATTTTGTCACTGTTAGGAACTTTTTGTTTTTAAATAAAAGAGTATTTCCTCGTTTAGGAAGATATTGAATCAACTCACTGATATCCGTGACGTCGTTCCACTTCATTATGACGTCAGTGCAGAAATCACCTGGAACAACAAATAACAAACGTTACAATCAACTACAACAGAACATCGCGCCGAGATGCCGCCCACGGCCCACACGAGCTGCGAATTATACTGCTTATACTTATAGCAATATAACTTTTACCTAAGGTGGCTGAGGAAGTTAGCGGGAAAACCTAGATGTAATGAGCAATCCACGTTGATATTCATCCGTTTTACAATATTAACAACAGACTTGGCACTGACTCTTATGGCTTCACATTGTTATTCCGTGAATAAACCGAACGCAGACTGCCAAGCCCTTGTCACCGTCCATCAAGCGAGCCCCATTCAGCCAAATCATTTCCAACTTTAATTAATTACTCATTTCTATAAATAATCAACTACCGTTAATATTTTACTGTGCAATTGAATCTAGAGCAACAAAAATTTAATTATAATGTCATTTTTTTATCTATGAGAGTGATCTGCTCCCATTATAGTGAAACATAATGGCGAGAAATTGGAAGTGAAAAAATTTGTTATTATTGCATACAATGAGTGTCGATCCGCGCGGAATCAAATATTTTTTCACATGCATACGGCCACGGCACGGTCGCCGCCGCGCCGTGCCGTGTAACCGTCCTAACTCTTTCACATGTACACGGTTTACGCACGGTTGCCGGCGATGGCGGCGACGAACGGTCGGAGTATTATCAGAGTATTAAGAGAAACTTACTTATTCATTATCATCTAGTTCTTCGAAACAACTATTTAATCCTATACAATATACATACACCTTTCCACGCTTCTTTTTCATCTTTTTCTTTCCATTTCGTTAAGAAAAGGATAGAAGATAACATTTTAATTTAATCCTGTCAAATTAAGATACTACAAAGACAGTTTAGACGCGATTACAAACATGGCGACTAAAAATACGCCAGTTTACGTCAGGAGCGCACTGATTTGACAGGTCTAAACTGACATTTTAACCTCTGTCCTTTTGTTAGTGAAATAGATAAAATAAGATGCACTGAACTTAAAGCAGATGTTTCATTTGGGCCACCACTATGTACACTCAACCTATAGATAAAATAAGATGCACTGAACTTAAAGCAGATGTTTCATTTGGGCCACCACTATGTACACTCAACCTATAGATAAAATAAGATGCACTGAACTTAAAGCAGATGTTTCATTTGGGCCACCACTATGTACACTCAACCTATAGATAAAATAAGATGCACTGAACTTAAAGCAGATGTTTCATTTGGGCCACCACTATGTACACTCAACCTATAGATAAAATAAGATGCACTGAACTTAAAGCAGATGTTTCATTTGGGCCACCACTATGTACACTCAACCTATAGATAAAATAAGATGCACTGAACTTAAAGCAGATGTTTCATTTGGGCCACCACTATGTACACTCAACCTATAGATAAAAAGGAAAAAAATACATCATAAAAATACAGATATAATATGTATGATTAATTATTTGAAACATTTTTAGTGAGATAACCCTTTTTTAAGATAGCCATGACAGTGGTTATGACGTTTGATTAACAATTTTGACAATTCAATTTCCCGTTGTGTTCGTGGCGAGTGTTGATTTGAGTTGTTTGTGTTTGGGAGTTTTTAGTGACTGTTTTTGTTTTGTGTGCGTATGATAGGAATTCAGGTTTTGTTTTTTTCGCAGTCATATGGTACATAATATAGCTACGGTAGCCTTAGGTACACGACGCATCAATAAAATGCCACTGTCAAAATCTTATTTCGATTATTGCTGACCACCATATTCATTAGTAGTTGTTTTACACTCCTTGGCCAAGTTAAATTGAACCTAAATAAAAACTAAGCCAAAATATAGGAAATTAACATAAAAAAACAGTTAACTATAGTGTATACTAATATTTACATTAAGTGTGCATAGTGCAGGCCCAGGCTCCATACATTTCTGAAACATCTCCTTTAGTTTAGTTTGTGAACAAGTGAATCGGGGCCATTATCTGATGTCTTCAGATTTATATTTTATTCGTGACTGATAACCTGTATCTCGTAGGTAAAGATAATAACAAACACAATCACTGTGTACGAATTTGAGCTCACAAATCAGTGTTTTTCAACATTTTTTGTGGTACGGCCCCTTACATTGGAAAATATTTCGCGACCCCCTTCCCTCCGCTGCTTAGATGGCAGGTGATTTGGGTTCCTTTTGTTTAAATAGACTGCCCACAGCAAACATATAGGTACTATAATATAATACAGAATACTATAACATAAAAATACATATAACATAATTAGATTCTCTACCAGTCAACCATGCGTAGCGAAGAGATTAGATGGCAGCTACTTTGGGTTCCTTTTGGTTAAGTAGAATTCCTACAATTAACCACTGAAACTTTGAAGGGTTCGGGGGGAAGCGACCCCTCAATGACGCTTGGCGAACCCCTAGGGGTCGCGGTTCGCGACCCACACGTTGAGAAACACTGCTATAGATAGGATGTGCTTTGTTGAATTTGGATTACACATAATATTTCATATTATCAGGTAACAAAATATTTTTTATCGTGAGACATAAATATTTGTGTGGCGTTCGTGAGCATGTGGCCGCTCCCGGCTCTGCTTCCTGTTGCCACGCTCAAATATCTGTTGTAACTTGCTGCTTGCAACACGCAATAACAATTATGCAACAGCAACGCTTACAATGTGATGGGGTGATGAGACTTCAATACACAGTGCGACTTTAGTTCTCATGTTACCATCGTTTTCATTGTGTGATTCTGATTACTTTAAACCTATCGAACGCACAGGAATCAGATTCAAGAGTAGTGTACGAAATCGATCCGATCCGAATGGGCTAAATTCTTTGAGACGAGAAAATTTTAAAGAGTATTTCGCAAAGTCGTGGTCACGGTTGGTGCGATTAGTCGCATGTGGGGATTGTAGAGCGGATGAGTACACGGCACGCACCGCGCGACCTCCAGCCATTTCAACTACACATTTACAATCCGCACCATTCATTACTATAAACATTCTAAAAAATACCTAATACAAAACTCAACAGATGTTTTTACAAAACTAATCTTATCTGTTGCAATATGAGGGAACAGTTCACGTTCGCCATTCACGTGTCGCTATCAGTGGCCATTAGTTTCTCTTGCTGTCGTTGTAAACAGAATGGAGAAGAATGTCGTCTTTACCACATCGTCGTCTTTATTTAGTTACATCACACTTTATTTATCAGAGAACGATCTTAGTGATATAATGTTATTATATCATCAACTCATCATGTTGTTTCTCAATGAGTTAAGTGACGCTACGGTAAGGGACACATTACTTGGAAATACACGTCACTGTTTAGTGACAATATTGTGCTTCATAGCAATGCTTCCGAACAGTCTAACAAAAAGCAATGACATAGGAGTGAGGCTAGCAGAATATAATCCATCTCTAAGATGGCACAACATTTGAACGAATTGTGATCTAACACAATGTTTCCAAAGTAAGGGATCGTCGTACTGTGTAACAAAGGAAAGGGAGTTGTCCGCCATATTATAAGTTATCGAAGTCTTTGCCCTGCATTGGGTCAATACAGGCTGAAAATAATGAACAAGTGTGGCATGTGTCGTCCCGCAGCTTCGCTCGCGACCCACTTGCACGCGACCGGCGGCCGGCCGTCGACCTCGCGATTTCGTACTCCTTTCGCTAATTCATTACGATTTAATAAACTTAGATGCATTAGCCCGTAATGTTGAGTGACTGGGCCGGTGCTAATGTATCGCTCCGTGTGCGACAAGTTGTGAGGCAGTCGGCTTAAACTTTGATAACGCTCGAGTTTTTATAAAGCTTTAAAACGATACCTCATTTATGTGTATTAATATGAAGGATGTGTATTAGTACGAAGGAAGTTATAACGTATCGAGAAAAAAAGCCCTTGAGAAATATATTTATAAGAATAAACCCCTGGTCGGGAATATTTCTCGAGTTGAATTACTTTTATTGTTCAATATATTATGCTGCTGTATAAATTCCTAAGTAGTGATAACGTGATCGCGCTTAGAATTAATTATATTCTAGTTACAGTGTCGAGGCGCTACCTAAAGGAAGATTAAAAGCAATTTCTTATAATTACAGCTAAGTACAATAGGACAATAAAGTATTTAAACAATAAAATGAGTACCAATGATCTTGTATCTGAATAATAGTGCGGAGTTGCTTTATATTCGTGGACGTCACTCGAGCTCCGTCAGCCTAGTGGGCCATTTGAATGGACATTCACCTTTGGCTCGGGAAACGTCTAGCTGAGCCACAAACGTGTTCTCCTAATCACGAACAGCCCGGAGGCCCGGGGCGGACGGCAGTCAGCAAACAACATTCGTTTCAGAAAAAAACTATGAATGCTTTTCAGTACTGCCTTAAAGTATTTATGTTTTTCTTAAACAGATGTACGGATGTAAAACCTACGAATTTTGAAGTACTGAGACTTCAGCCTGAAACAAGCTCATTTGTATATAAACTACGTATGTAGAAACAGGTTGACAATCTATTAAATCGCCAAACTAATAAAGCAACAAGTGCCTTTTCTGTTAGCTGGCACAAATTCTCAGAAAAAATAAACTACGGTTCGTTTTCCAGTCTTTTAAAATTATTAGATGTGATAGTAAATGAGATTATTTATAAGAGTGCTTGTTTTTCTAGTCCGATAATATTAGTGCGATATGATGCAATGTAACGGTCGGAGTGACAGGCGGACGGGGAGGCGCCACACGCAACTGAACACAGTGGGTCAACTGTGTTTCATCTAACATACCACGCGGACATTTAGGTACAATACTGTAAACAACAATTTGAAAAAAAAATCCTCTAAACTGGTCCGCAGTGTCAATTAAATATCATAATTTAAAAAATATATCTTGGAGCTTCGCATTTATTACAAAGCGGAAAAACCAAACCATCAACTGGAATTTAATATCCTGAACGCTAGTGGCACTTCCATAATAGAATCCAGGAGAGTTCATGATAAAAGCAGGACTTTCAAGGAGTCCAGGCCAATAGAGCCGTTCTCGCATACTGAGTAATGTAGCGGGCCGTCACAGTTGCGTTTCTGTGCGGCCGCACTCGTGGTGTGCGTCGCGGTAACCTCCTCGACCCCGTTTCGGTTCAGAGTTGAACGGCCGCGCTGTACCTACATCACGGTGCAGCTCCCGCCGCCGGTCGTGCACGCTCTGCACCCAGATCTCTCCCACCACACGAACTAGACACCAACAACATCGCGTTAATCGCAAAACTATTATGTAGCTGTTGAGAAACTCACTTTGTGCCTAAAAACTGTTTGATAGATCGAAATTAATATATAATATATAATAATTAATAATCAGAAATTAATTTAATTTTTTTTACTTGTAGCCTTTACAAGTATTTGTTCCGTGTGGGAATCGAATTCGTGACACGCAGAGCAGCAGTCAATCGCTGAGCCGCTGCATCAACCTTGTCGGCAAATTGGGTGTAAGTCTGTGTTATGTTAATCTCCGCTCGGTTTGGAAGTTTCGCGGTTTCAGTGCAACCCTGGTCTTTTCTTTACCGAATGACAGCTGATCGGTTTATTGTTTAACAAACTACCTTCACTTGTATTAAGACCTTTACTGGTTTCATAACAATAAAATGTATTTCTTAATCTCATTCAACTATTGATAAAATGGGGTGGATGGATTTTCTGTCAATCGTATAAGAAAGAACAATTATCAGGAGATTTGGCATGCGCACAAAAATGTTTTACATTTGAATAGGAATCCGTGTTCAAAGATGTTCATTACGATGAAACGCATATCTGTCTAAAACACTTTCAAATACATTCTTCAAGTTTTTCCGCAGTGTTTTTAAACAGAGTTATTTTGACGTCAATTTGTTTAATGTAATGAATGATGGAACAAACTTACAATCATGGAGTAAATGGGAACATCACGTCAGTTGCGCTAGATATTTACGGCAGTGCTTAATACAAGCAATAAACAGCTGACCATTTATAATGTGCCACATGAAACATCTTAAGTGTTGATATTTTTAATATTTATTCTGTAATCTATGACTACATCACAAAACCATACCATACTTTGTCTAGGTGGCGCTAGACAAAGGATGGAATTATTTTTTCAGTATCAAATGGCAAGATAAAAAAGAAAAGACATTCGATAAGACTGTCGTACGAGGTTATTAATCATAGGTGTTATCAGGCGCAGGAAGTATTACTATAGCTTTTGTCTATTATTTAATAAGACCAATTCTGCTAACAGGTAAACAGGCGCAACTGAATGTCGCGAGTAGAGCTCTCCGATGAACTATGCATAAGAGCAGCGGCTATTTGAGGACGTTGCCTCACGAGCGCATGTTAGTCCAACGGCCTGCTCGATCGATGCCTCATAAAATGCGAACGTAAAAGTAGATTATTAGACAACGGCCTAGCTCACAGTGATACTTGCAAGTTCTGCAACAATATCACGCCAGTGTATCGTTGTGACGGTAATACCTAACAACTCCTTCACCGCCACTGATAGTACTATAACGCAAGTCAATATACATTGAATTCACTACACCCAGAGCAGTAGTCAAATCGCATTTACCCTGACATTACACTGATTGTCAGGTGCGCTCAGAATAGCAGAGCGGACAACGTGCGGCATGTGAGTATTGGCACTCACAGCTCGAGTAAGGTAGTGATAGTAAAACATGGAGGCGTCACGTACGAGGACGACTTCATTTTTATATATAATGTCCTGAACCGCGACCTACCACAACGGTGTACAGTCTCACGTCATGTCACATTGTCAGGTTATGTAATGACGGGCACGGAGCGACGACCACCAGCGCTTCTCCCATGTCACTGAATCGCCACTCAATAGGATTATAATTAAACAGTGAATTTATTAAGTTTTCATCACGAACGCTTCAAAAACAAGTTTCCAGTCAATTTATATGGAAATACATAATTGTTTGTTGGTAAGTACTTATAAACTGCTCAGCTTTAGGATAAGGTTGCACGAGTAAAGTTGTGCAAGTTACTCTCGGTTAAGAACGGAACGCTCCGTTCGTAACCCGCAATAATCTTGCTGATACATTTAAACAGGTTTCATATTTTATGGTTCCGCCACCTAAAAAATAACATTTAAAATACCATCCAGAGGTCATCGGGCAGAGGCGTAGGGATGCTCATTATTAGAAGCGGCAGCACGCGTCGGCGGCGCCGCCAACTTTACAAGATTAAAAAACGATATTCGAGTAAATACAGGCCCCCGAGACTGTGTCGACTAGTGACCTGACATAACTTATACTAATAATAAGATATGTTGGCCATAGTGAGTGTGTTTTTGTACGAACAAAATCACATCGGCACAAGAAAATCCAAGTAACAAATGACTATCATTACTGACTTCCCTTCTCCGCGTAAAACGAAAATATCAAAAGATATTATCTTGAATTAGCCATCGCAGCCATAATGTTGGAGGTTAGGGAGCTCTTATTGCGGCCACATATCAAATGAGCAGAGCTCGTCAAGTTGATGGCAATGTACCCTAAAGTTGCGCAATACCGTGGACTATTTGTCTCGGCAGTATCTCGTAATTGAACAGCATAAGTTACGCGAAAGGGCCACACTTCACTATGCGCATACTTCCGCGCCTCATTAAAGAGGAGCCTCTCAAAGGTAAATGATAAGATTTTATTGACCAACTTGGACAGAAGTATTTCATTAAAAGCATACTTAGTTTTGGTGCAGATTGCAAAATCACAATCAATTTGAACACTGATTATAATATTGAAAGAGTCTCCAAGAAAAAACCTCCTTTTGGGTAGCCAGCTGGGCACCATGAAAATTTGCTTCATAAAAATTTGAAAATCTGCTTTTCCCAAAATTACACACAGTCAGCTCTCACGACTAATGTCTACACAACAACATACCATTATTACATCATCAAAAATCTAACATTACATGCGTACTGACTACTGACTTTTGAACAAACCTGTCTTATGTACCTGTCCCTGACGAAAAAAAAAAACATAGTATGCGCAACCTTCACCAATAGTGGGCGACCACATCTACATAAGTTCCACATCTACATCACTAAATAAGTTACGTAAATCTCTCATTACCGTAACTAAATTGCAAGTTACCTATTCCGCTTGCGTTAGCTTTAGCTGTAGACAAAAAATATGATGTTCATAAAAACAGAGATAACAAATTCTAATTTTCGAAATCAATTCAGACAATTTTAGTAAATATAAAAATAAAAACAAACAATAACAACTGAATAACGAAAATTGATAAAAAATAAGTATGATAGCATTCGCAAGTGAATGACAATAAAAGCCTTATCTATATTAATACATAAAGCTGAAGCTAGTTTGTTTGTTTGAACGCGTTAATCTCAGGAACTACTGGTCCGATTTGAAAAATTATTTTTGCTTTGGATAGCCCGTCAATCCAGGAAGGCTTCAGGCTATATAAAATCACGCTGCGACCAATAGGAGCGGAGCATATAAAAAAAAAAAGAAACCTACGCGTGTGAAACCGCGGCGTACAGTTAGTTCAGAATATAGATAGTTCAAATGAGTTTATTTAAGTATAACAGTTGGTAAGTAAGTTGATTATAATTAATTCAACATCAATCGTAACTGTAACAAAGCACAATATTAATATTGTACTTTTATTACAAAGACTTCTGTCTAATGCTAGCGCGAATGGAATATATTAGTAAAAATCTCTGACTTCGAAGGAACTAGTACAACTAGGGTAGGGTGCCCTGTGGACTTGTCGCTTTCGGCTATCACAGATGTCCTGAACTGTAAGAGAACCTTGGACGTGTGAGTGCTCAGCGATAGCTAATATGAACAGCTGATATAGCTCCTAACAGCCGCGCGCAAGTACGCTACAGCTGTAAGAACGCTTCAGATAACGAGGCTATAACTTGTGGCGCACACAATAATAAAATTGCAGCTTCTCAAAACATGGGATGGAATTGTGTATAATGCATTCCTCATCTTGAAGAAAATCAAAGATGATAACAGATGTATAATTCGCCCAACGTGGCATGTTCTCCCACATCATGTTCTTTTCGAGTCGTAGTGTTTTCGAGTTTTGTCTCTATCACCTTCGGTAGAACGAGCAAGCGACACAGAAAGCAAGCCTTAGGAATGGCGTGGAAGATATCCTTGACTTAAAATACAATATTGGAAAAGAAGAAATTTCTCTCACTGTGCGGCGCGGTCGGTCAGCAACTCACCATACAGTATGCTTAGCAGCACACGTACCTATAAGTTTTGATTATGCGTCATTGCGTCGATTACGGCCCAGCTGACTTACGGCGAGAAGCGGGTGAGGGGGGCGCGGGGGTATGTGATGCGCTGCGATTGGTCGTCAGCCTCATAATCTTGCGCGAATGGACTGCCCACGGCGCACGCGACTCTTATTATTCCTCGTATTTGCTTCTTGGGACTAGAAATGACCATTTTATGCGTCGCCAAGTGCCTGCGAAACGTAATGTGCCTAGCTCCTAGCTTAATGTGACCGGATACCTAACAAACTTTATGGGTTCCAACTTGATACACGTTTCCATTAGATATTTCAAATCTAGTCGCCATTATCATTCGATTTGAGGTAAGTACTGATATAAGCTCTGGGCATATTTGCCTTAATAACTTCCATTCAGATTATAGATCAAGATAATGTTTATCATTGACCGCTTCTATTAAATGCACTAAAGAATCTCACACGCCTAACTAATAAATGCAGGCATATTTCTGCACGATTTCTTTTGTTGCTGAGGAGGAGGTTAAACACTAGGAACTTCTAATAAGTGCACATGTAAGAGCATTTGCATATATGAATTTGAATAAGTTCTGATTCACAATAGTGCAGTGTTTTAAAAGTGTTCGTGTAGTGCAATGATTAATGAATAAAAAGCTGAATCGCTTAATAAGAGTCACACCCCTAACAGGTATTTATACAAAAACTAAACAGCACTCAAAGTAATAGAGATAATGTGAGGTTGTCCGGCACCGGAGCCGCCGCCGCGCCGGCAGCCGGCACCGAGCACACACTACACATTAAGATAAGGCCCGTCCTGCGACCGGCACCTAATGCCGATCAGTTAGCCATGTACGGACGCAGTTGCCATTCTAATGACAACACCATTAAATGCCTTCTTTTATTCTAAACACAGGCCACAGCTCAACCCTGTTTTTTGCATTGCGACATTTTGGAGTTTAAATTTTACAAAGTAGCCAGTTTCAAACTCGTTTTATGAACATTGAACGATACTAATTTGTATATGTAATATGTATACAATATGTAAAGAAAACCCTGTCCGATCCGTGAAGGTATTGTTAGTTATCGATAACTGATTCTACTAATGCCGACAAAGTCAGGCTAAACTTAAAAAAAATATTCCTCCTAAAAAAATAAATATTATTTAGCAAAAAGAGGTAACTTAAAACATGTGCGGTAGGCCACACAGACGCGGGCGAAGAGGGGCGGGGCACGCGGCACGCGGCCGCATCGCTATTCGCTCAGAATTATACCGTCAAAAATAATGTTGTCACTTTTTAAAAACTACCAAATTTTGGGGAAGTTGGAATTAATTCGCGGGAAAAAAAGATTATTTCAAAATTCACTAGTATTGTTACTATGATGGTTATATAAAATTTCATATTTTATTTGGTTATGTGTTTAACTAACCTTTATTATCCTTACGGGTCGGACAGGGTTTTCTCAACATATTGTATAGAAAACATTCTAATCCATACTAATATTATAAATGCGAAAGTAACTGTCTGTCTGTCTGTCTGTCTGTTACGCTTTCCCGCTTAAACCTCTCAACCGATTTTGATGAAATTTGGCACAGACAATCTTTAGACCCTGAGAAAGAACATAGGCTACCTTTTATCCTGGAAAAGTTTGATGTTCCCGAGGGAAATCTAAAAAGCGCGATATAACCGAACTCCACGCGGGCGAAGCCGCGGGCGGAAAGCTAGTGTAAAATATAGACACCAACTATATCTGACACTACGAATACAGCGGCGAAGATTCAGACCATAGAAACAAGGGCGAGCGTCATAAAATATTATACAGGGGTCTGCACTCGAAGTGTTACCAATTCAAAATGCTGTAATTCTGTTAAACATGAGCATATTTATTTAAAAACGTCAGTATCGAAAAAAAGACATATAAGTACAATAAATAAAAAAAGAAGCTATTGTTCGATATGACCACCTTTAGCGCGGATAACAGCATCGAGTCTGACCGAGAAGGCTTCACACGCTGCACGAATGTGGTCTGCTGGTATTTTGTTCCATTCTCGGCGAAGCGCAATTTTTAAGGAGTCGACCGTCTCATATTTTTTTGTTGACACTTTGGCTTCTAAAATTGACCATATGGGAAAATCCATTGGGTTTAAGTCCGGGGAATATGGTGGCCATTGTTGCGAAGAAATGAAGCTCGGAACATTTTCTTGTATAAAAATTTGGGTTTCACGAGCTTTGTGAGATGGTTCCGAGTCTTGTTGAAAGGTCCAATGATTTCTACCAAATTGCTTACGTGCCCAAGGTAACAAAGCATCGTTTAAAATCTTTTTACGGTAGATCTGCTGGTTTACCTTTACACCCTGGTCAATGAAAACGAGAGGTGAGCGTCCCATGGCAGTTACCGCCGCCCAAACCATCACAGATGCTGGTGCTTGCTTTCGCAAGGCAATTCGTTGGTCTAAATTGTCATTTGATTTACACTTTACCCATACGGGATCATTTTGCTTGTTCACATATTGCTGAACGGTAAAAATTTTTTCATCGGAAAATACCAAATTTTCAAGCAAGCTATCGACGTGCAAGTGCTTTAAGTTCTTAGCTCTTTCTAGACGAACTGTCTTTTGTGCAAGTGTCAGATCTTGCACTTTTTGTAATTTGTAGGGCTTCAGTTGAAGTTTATTATTTAATAATTATGCTCCCTATGCTCCAGGCAGATACATTAAGACTTTACGCCAATTTAACTGCGCTTTGTCGTTGATTTCGTTCAATTCTAGCCTTTACCTTTCGAACCATTGCTGATGATGTTGCTGTTGTTGGATGTCCACCTCCATGGCGTTTTTTGATGCTACCCGGATCATTGTAATGCGTGATGGTCCGATACACAAACATTTTGTTCAAATGCAAATGTCCTAGCTCATTAACGATGGCTGCCTGCGATTTTCCAGCCAAATACAAAGCAATGACACTGTTTCGTTTGACTTCCATCTGCAAAACTTTTTTTAACAACGACGAAAAATAGTAGGCCTTTGTTAGTTTATTAACAATACCATACACTAAGGAATGTGAAAACATGGGCACCATATTGTAAATAGTTTAGTTGCTATAGCAACGTAAAATTAGTAACACTTCGAGTGCCGAACCCTGTACATAAATACTATCCACAAGACCAAACCGTCGAACAAATTTCTTAATTTTTAATAATAATATCGTGAACGACAGATGAGTCGGTCCGTTCATCCGGTCACTATGAGTCGGTCCGTTCATCCGGTCACTATGAGTCGGTCCGTTCATCCGGTCACTATGAGTCGGTCCGTTCATCCGGTCACTATGAGTCGGTCCGTTCATCCGGTCACTATGAGTCGGTCCGTTCATCCGGTCACTATGAGTCGGTCCGTTCATCCGGTCACTATGAGTCGGTCCGTTCATCCGGTCACTATGAGTCGGTCCGTTCATCCAGTCACTATGAGTCGGTCCGTTCATCCGGTCACTATGAGTCGGTCCGTTCATCCGGTCACTATGCTCCGCACGATTTCCTAAACATCTAAACAAGTCAGTATAAATATTTTGTAATACATTTACGAGTTACAATGCAGCAAAACATTAGCTCGCCGGTTGGGGCAGCGCATTGTTTGTTAGAATTAGTTATCGCGCTATTGTCACGACCTCGAACCCAGGAATCATAGTCGCGCTAATGAATAATGACAAATGCGCCCGATTACAAATACATGTAATCTTCGACGATAGGTGCAGATTAGAGACGGATTGCGAAATTATCGCACACCAGCGAGCAACCATCTCAAAGAATGCAGTCAATTATAAGCTATACATTAAACACTGTATTTAATGCTGAAGCAATGCAATCCATGGACATTCGGAAAATTACCCGCGATACTAGCGCGTTTGATGAATTTACCAAGCAATTTGGGTAATCATATATCTGAGAGTAATTTACATAAATAGACCGGGGATAAAATAGGTTTAATGGAGAAAGAATGAGTTTGGTACGTAGGTCATGAAATTACTAAAATGGGAGAAACGGACCACTTGAAGAAAAGATGACAGATGAGGATTGTCAAAAAATTAACTCTTGGCGTTTTGAGTTCAAATGGAGGGCATCTGTAAGTTATGTGCGGCGAACCCGGAAAACAACGCACAGGATACAGTAAGCCGGAGTGGCGCAGGCGACCGGGGGCACGTCGGTGCTTTTGTTTTTTGCTGTAGCACACTGTAGATACAGTACCTACAGTACTTGTACGCACAGGATACAGTAAGCCGGAGTGGCGCAGGCGACCGGGGGCACGTCGGTGCTTTTGTTTTTTGCTGTAGCACACTGTGGATACAGTGCTTGTTGGGATACACACGCGCAATGGGCTCCATTCACCGAGCAATTGTCAATTGATGGGAAAAAACACGATATACCTACGAGCAACAGGGCTACCACCAGCCAGTGCAAAAATAATAAAGATGGCAAACTTTTATTTAATGTTGGGGAAGATTTGCAAAAAGTTATGAAAAATATACGAACATTTTAAAACTATACTGTAAGAAAGCAGCGGCTGAACGGACAGCCGACTTCCATATAAAGTCGACTATATACTTTATCCAAACAACCCAACAGTATCCTATAGACAAGTATCATTAAAACTCTAACGTCGATGCAGTAAATATTTTTGTTTATATGTATTATTTTGACAATTTGTAGTATACTTGAGACAAATGCGTGTGCTAGCCCTGTGAGCATCGCATCCGGTAGCCATCTCCTCGCGAGCCACGCTTCGGAGAAATGCCCACCAATTAATTTATCCACTTTTGGAGACATGTTTTATTCATAATATTAAAGACGCACATGCTGGGATTCAGTACAATGAGATTTAGGATAGGTCCAACTCAGAGTTATATTATGTACTTTAAGAAAACATTGTAGAAATACCTTTTTTGCCGAACAGGGCTGAAATATGACATTAATACAATTTTTACTTGGGATTAGGTGCGCGCCGCGGTTTCACCCGCGTAGGTTTCGATGTTTTTTTTTAATATGCGCCGCTCCTATTGGTCGCAGCGTCATGTTATATAGCCAAAAGCCTTACTGGATTAATGGACTATCCAACGCAAAAATAATTTTTAAATCGGACCAGTAGTTCCTGAGATTAGCGCGTTCAAACAAACAAACAAACTCTTCAGCTTTATGGCGATTCACACACGGCACCGCGTACCGCCGCGGAAGGCGGTGAAGCGGATTTCATGTCGCATTAACCTTATTAAATCCGTAGATGCCTAACACACATACACCGCCCGACCGCGCGGTCGAGCGGTACTCTTTAGTTAGCCGTCCGCGGCGCGGCTAACCATCGTACTAAAAATAATATTGTTAATAACATAATAATATTGTTTGTTTTTGGGATTTTTTTTTTATAATTAGGTGCTAATTAGGAAAAAAACATGAGTTCTGCAAGTGGTGAAGGTCTGTACTCCCGATTCAATGAAAATGAAAACTGACAGCTACAGCAATTAACAATATTTTATTCTTGTGATGCCGGTTTTTTTTTTTACTTATCTCACAATCGAGATGTAAAGCAGAGTAGTTCGTTCGGGTGTAAGCATCAAATGCACCCTCGAACTATAGGCGCCCTCGCTGCGCTCGTCATGCTCGGCTGCAATTGATGCCTTACAGCCCTTGATCGACCACATTTGGATTATCCAAGAATAAAGAAGAATCTATTATTAATCTGTTATTTAACCCATAATATACATTATACATAACATTATAAAGCCATTATTATCCACAAAGTTTGCGGAACAGAAAAAAAAAACATAAACAAAAAAAAGCTAAACAAGCTAGAATGCATACTACTTATAGTTACCGGGTGACCATCCAAATAAAATAGAGGTACCTCGACACAATACACGCCCCATGCACGTCTAATAATGAGGCTATTTACAAGCATGATGTCACATAGTTTAATAGTTTAAGACAACATAGAGGCTAGCCAACCGCGGCGTACGCCGCTGCGCCCGCGCATTCACCTGAACAAACACGACGCAGCACACCCTGATAACTGCCAAGGACAAGCTCAATATTATTACTGATAATTTATGTAAAATGATGAACAAGTTAACAAAGCACACATTTCCAAATGACAAAGCTCACCAAACTTACTGCAGTATTCAGCAGTCACGTGAAGCAAGGGATTGTTTCACGTGATCTGGGTGAACATAGAGCTGCGCCTGTGGGAGCTCAGTGCGAGGTACCAATGCGACTACAAAATAAGATAATCTGTTAATTCGCAAATAGCATGACGTAGAGGTACTACTTATTTATTGTTATAACTTGATAGGTACGAGTATAAGCTGTTCTGATCCCACGATTGTTGAGCAGACTGCGCTTTTTGTTCGCCAAGATCGACGAGCATTTCGCCGAATGTGATTTGTAGAAGGTAGTAAATCAAACGTTTCTTATGTAGGACTCTTTTTACTTTGTTTTGTAGGATATGAGTATATTGTATTAGGTTATATTGTTCGGAAGTTTACTAAGAAAGACAATCAGTGCAGCTGAAGCTTTGACTGTGTGTTGTAGCCTTACAGCTGTTAGTACAATACAGGCGTGGATTGTTCATCCTCTTATTAAAAACAAATTAGTAGAATTCATAATTATGATACCGACGTAAGCTTTAAATCACGATCCCCTAAATAAAAAAAAATAACCCATAATGTATGTATTTTCCATGAAATTATGTCTCAAGCTCAACATCCAACCTATTCCAAGAAAATAGAACACAGCTCTTACCCATATCCACAATCGGATCCCCGTAAAGAACAGACGAGTCTTAGCAGCACATGATAATATTACAACGTGGTGGTACAGTCGGCACCGCGACATGCCGGCTACTGTGGGGCTGTGGGCACATCGCGAGCCACTCGATACACCCGAAGTGCGGGTTATCGCCGCCCGATAGCGAATTAACATCAAAACATAATACATTCATCCGATAACATTTGTTTATCATGCGTAACGTTTCAGTTTTGACTACCTGGACTAAATATTATAAGAGGAAATAAAGAAATCAGCAGATGGACATGTGGAAGAATGACAAAGAGAAGAACACTTGTTGCACCGGCCGCGACCCCAAACAAATTGGACAGTCCTGTCAAATTTGTCATCGCCCGAATAAATTGACGTAATATTAGTCGCCATGTTCTTAATCCCGTCTAATTTAAAGAAGAAGAAGGCTTCAGCAGCCTTGAAAAGCATAAAAACGACACCCCGCGATTCAACAGTTAAAAATATATATTTATACACACAACATTATTTTTTGTTAAATATGTAAGTATGTGCGAAACCCGAAACACGTTTCCAGTATTTTTAAGTAAAGAATCTATGTACAAAATTTTAATAAGATATCAAGAAAAACCACAAAGTTATGAGCTTGTTATATCTTATTCTATTTATAATACATATACATATCTATTTACTTGGCTGTCTCAACAAAAATATGGTCCACGTTCCGTTCGGGCGGGCGAACCGTGCGTTGACCTCAGGCGTCAGCTGTTGCGCGGGCGTATGTAGTACTATGAGTCTATGATCTATCGTAGGCTACGTGGCGCGCTCGGTAACCACACTGCAACAATTTCTAAATGTATTTGGGGAAAAATATAACATGGTGTAAAAATGATTGGAATCGATTCAGTTGCTTATTCTGAACAAACTGTATTCAGGTTTCGCAAAAACAAAAAATACCGTTGTATAGCCGCTATCTTGGATTTTCATTTTGACTTTATTATAGACACGTTCTTATGCATCCTTTCTTTGAACGACCAAATTACGACCTATGTATTATTTTAAGAACCATACATGCCTACTTAAGGGTGATAAATGACAGCACGGACGTCATGATATTATGCGTGAGACGTACCTACATATTATTAATGTAGGTATTCGTATTATCTTGAACGAGTAACAATGACAATGTGCAAAATTAACACGGGAGCCGAGTAGGCTGCTGTCTGGCAGCTGGATTCTGCCACTGTGTTTGTATCGTAGTATTCTGTAATCTGTGGTTTGTATACAGAGTGGACCCGCGGTAATCTGGCATAGTCTATTATTTAGAAAAATAATAGAATAGTTCTTTATTTGCGTAGAAAGTAGGTACAAAATACAGATGTCACGTTTTTAGAAGATCCTTATACTGACTACCTTAACTAAGGCATGCAAACAAAAGGAAAAATTAATGAATATCCATTAACAATAGACGATCTCATTCTACACATTATAAATACACACTGTCAAATCAAATAAATATAAATTACATGTCAAATCATTGATATAATATTAAACTAAGGTAGATACGTCACTAGCGCACTGAAAATGAAGCGTACAAAAGGAGGTAAGTCCAGCAAGTCGCTTTAGTTTTCGTCGATTCTATTTAAGCGCAAACGACAAACACTAGCCATCTTTTTCTTCTCTATGCTTTAGATGGCGCCCCATCTCACTCACACTGTGCCAACGTGTGAAATGTACGCAGAATAAAAAAAATGCATGTGTGTGCTGCTGCTCCGATCGGCACATTTATTTTGGTTAATTTGTTAGAGCATATCATATCTGTTTAATATTATATCAATGTGTCAAATGAAATTAAAAACAACACAATTCATTACATCAAGACAAAAAAAGAAATAAGTAAAAAAAGATTGTCCGGTTTATGGTCAAAAGGCACAGTTCAGATCTACAAGTCAGTAATACAGAGATCAGAGTCAGTAGGTAGGTATTAAATATTTTTTGATAATCTTCAAGTCTCTAAATGCATAATTGAACAAGTTACAACTTGTACGTACTAGCACTTTTATGCTCGACACGTAGGGTATTGTCTTGATTCAGAAATCAGATTATTTAGTTTGAATTTGACTACGAGTCCACGCGATATAAGCAAGAGCACATTTCTTATGACATGACTCAAACTAGCGAGTGATATGTGTCTGAGTCGTTTGACCTTCCAGCGTTCAAGATCAAGTGTCGATAAAAGTCAAAGGCAAGGCGTGTGTGATGATAACAGCTATCACAATGCTGATGTGGGGCCAGATAACGAGCTATCTATCAATAGCAATCAGATTCTAAACACGTTACCTTGTTTTATGACCTTACAGTTTAAGGTCACTTGAATACGTCATTAATTAACTCTGCGTACTGATATTTAGCACAGTAACATTACAAGAGTACGCGGAATAAAACGAAGAAAGGACAATAAAAACAGATTCAATACAACAAGGTAAAAAGTTAAGGTGTCGTTAAAAGAGGGACGAGCGTGAAGGGCGCTGATAGAATTGCATAAGCAGTTCAATAAGTCTTAAAACAACCAAGAATTAAATCAGGAATGATGATTTAACCAGCCCAAGAAAATCGAATAACCGTAAAAGTACTGGAAGCAACGAAGTCCAGTAAGATACAAAACTATAAAGACGTACACAAGCGTACACTTTGGCAGGCACGTAAACACAACTAGATATAGTACATAAGAGAGTGCAAGTAATTGTTTAGTTTTATGGCGATAATCCTGCGAACCAACGGCTTTATCTTGACCACTGTGTAAACAGCCAGCTGGGTTTATTCAGTAACACGAGGTCGAGGGATGGGCCAGCTCTACTAGCAGCTATTAGTTTGTATGTCCTTGGCAGAATTGCCCAGATACTAATACGATGAGCCTACACTAGTCATGATATAAGTTAGCATTATTATACAAACGTTATGTTAAGAAGACGCTGTCCGATCCGTGAAGGTATTGTTAGGTATCGATAACTGATTCTACTAATTCCTACAAAATCTGGCTAAACTTTACATGCGCGGGCGACGGGGGCAAGGCACACGGCACGCGGTCGCTTCGCTTATAATCCGTAGCGAAGGTCTGACTACGTCTAAGACTTTGAAACTTGCATATGGTTAGTGCGCAGCTTTCGTGTCACAGAACGAGTACTGAGGTCCTCGTTGAATAACTCGAGCACCTGCTCTTCAATATCCGGATCGTGGGTGCGTGGTCCCCCTACGTAGACGCGATTGTACAGACGTTGGAAGTGGAACGCAAACTCAGACAGGACCGGGGTACAAAACGGATCTCGAGCTTCTGCATAATTGCAGTCACTTCCACCCAGACACATAAGCATGAAAAAAACTATCCACTCTCTCTCTCACGTTAGAAAACGACATGATCACACAATACACGGATAGTTACACGGAACCAACGGACGGTTCTTTTACATATTGTATATTATACGTCATTTTTTGTATATGCGAAATCCGAAACACGTGGTCAGTATATTTATTTACTTAAATAATTTATAAACAAAATTTCAAAAAGTTATGGAGTACTCTTTTACCGGGTTGCCAAGTACAAAAATATGACCAACGCGTCGCTCGCCCCTGCAGCGGCGCGGCGGCGTCGTCTTGCGTTTATTGATAATAATTTCTGTTTGTATTGCAATTAACTGGTGATAATATACAATATGTAAAGAAAACCCTGTCCGATCCGTGAAGGTATTGTTAGGTATCAATAACTAGTTCTACTAATGCCTACAAAGCCAGGCTAAACATTAAAAAAAATCCCCCTAAAAAAATAAATATTATTTCGCAAAAAGAGGTAACCTAAAACATGTGCGGTAGGCCATACAGGCGCGGGCGAAGAGGGGCAGGGCACGCGGCACGCGGCCGCATCGCTATTGGCTCAGAATTATACCGTCAAAAATAATGTTGTCAATTTTTAAAAATTACCAAATTTTGGGGAAGTTGGAATTAATTCGAGGGAAAAAAAATTATTTAAAAAGTCACTAGTATTGTTACTATGATGATTATGTAAAATGTTATATTATATTTGGTCAAGTGTTTACCTAACCTTTATTATCCTTACGGGTCGGACAGGGTTTTCTTTACATATTGTATTTACAGCCGTAAGTGATAAAATTATATATAGCATAATTTACTTATAACATTTTAATTTTACTCAGAACGTATCGACAACCACAAGACGGGATCCCCGTCCCGCTGTGCGCACGCGTCTTTTGATCACTAGTGATCTGCCGTGAATCTGTGATCTGTGTTGTGAGCTCGATAACAACGCTACGACAATTTTTAAATATATTTGGAAAAAATATAACATTGTGTAAAAAATAATTGAAATCTATTCACTTGTCTATTCTGAACAACTTGTGTTCAGGTTTCATATATAAAAAAAAATAACGTTGTATAGTAGCTGAAAGAAGTCTGGCCGCCAAGCGATTCGTCGTGTTCCGGGGTGGTGTCTGGTGAAGCCGTACGGAGGACGGGTCTGACCAGTTGTGTGGCGTTGTGTGCCGGTTACGATGCGCCAAATGTTGTTGTGTCGGGAGTTTGGTCGTGGAGGATCAATCTCCCTCTGGGGGCAACAAGTAGGTCATGTTGTTGGGTTTAACATTGCATAGCTCAAATGCCGTCTTCCTTCCTATTCACTTAGTTTTTTTGAGTAAATAGGCTCTTAATAAACTAGCGCGCTCTACCATCCACGATTGCATTACTGCTTACTCAGGCGAGATTGCAGTGAAGAACTAGTTTTTTTTTTAATTATAAACTAGTACTTGACTGCAATCCTGCCTGATGAATAGGAAGGAAGACGGCAGTTGAGCGAAGTGATGCATGTTAAACCCACCAACACGACCATCGGTACTGCGCCAGAGGGATATCTATCTGGAGACCCTCCACGACCAAGGTCCCGTCACAACAACATTTGACACAGTGCCCGCACACATCGCAACGCAACTGCTGAGACCCGTCCTCCGTAGGTAAGGTTTCATCAGACATGAACACGGTCTATCGCTTGGCGGCAAGATTTTTTTCTGGTGGGTGGTAACTTCTGCCGACAGCCGATATTATGGCGTGCCATCGAGAAAGATTACAATTATTAAAAAAAAAAAAAAAAAAGATATCTAGATGACATGCTTTGGTTGAAGCTCCTACTCATTTTTATATCCTAAACTAGCTTTCCGCCCGCGGCTTCGCCCGCGTGGAGTTCGGTTATATCGCGCTTTCTAGATTTCCCTCGGGAACATCATATTTTTCCGGGATAAAAGGTAGCCTATGTTCTTTCTCAGGGTCCAAAGATTGTCTGTGCCACATTTCATCAAAATCCGTTGAGAGGTTAAAGCGGGAAAGCGTAACAGACAGACAGACAGACAGAGTTACTTTCACATTTATAATATTAGTATGGATGGGAGTGTAGCTGGTAATTTTATCACAATAGGTTAAAGCCTGAAATTATTATTGTAAGGATAAATAAAAAAATAAAGTTAAAAAAAGCCATGATGGCAAAACCAATTGATCAATACGTTGTGGTCACTGGTTTCCTAATAATTTTACATTCAATCCTATTTTATGCCCTAATGACTAAACACAAAACAAGGAAATGGTGAACCAAGAAATTTTAGAGTCTACCCGGTTAGTATAGAAAATAATAAAAACCGGCCAAGAGCGTGTCGAGCCACGCTCACTGTGAGGTCCAGTAGTTTCCCATCCATCAGTAAATGCCAGTAAGCCCATTTTTTAAACTCTTGTAGGACACTTAAGAGCTAAAAATGGTCTATTTGGTACATCGAGCTGACATACCAAGTACGGATTCCTAAAAAGGGGTCCACAAAGGACGAACTATAGAAAAAGCAGATTCCCACGGTAAGTTCGAAAAACTCAAGTCATTTAAACTAGGCTGAGAATTGGCACTTTTTGAACGTCAATTTTACACAAGACAGTCCCCAAAACGCCCGTCCTTAACCAGGGTCATTTAGTAACTTAAATACTGCAATATTGCTGTTACTGTGAAGTCTTCGCTGAAATCTCCAAATATAATACGAGAACTGTTATGCGACAGTAAATTAATTACATAACCCACTGCGACGTTGTTGGGGCATTTGCATGATCTATACAAGGCAATCTTCACATTGTTTACGTCAATAGACACTGCTTCACAGTGTTCAGTTCCGGTCATTTCACTGTAAGATCGCGGGTTACAATATTTTACATTGTATTTTAGCATTGCGTATACAACGAAGTCGGAGTTTGCAGAATACTGACGTGATACGTCACGGAATCCGCGAAGCTGAAGATCCTCGCCTGCCAGGACTGTGGCTTGTTCGAAACAAATACAGTAATAGCCTCTGGTGCACAGGTAAGTGAAGGACACGGGTGGGTTTTAGTCAATAAAAGTCTGACACGCCCTTCCGCACCGCCCAGAGCGGTTGACAGGTCAATGAATAAAGTCGCATAAAAAAAAAATCAAGTGTACAGCAAACTACGGTTTCGGGCAATTTTTTCAGACCTATTTAATAAAATAGGTCTGAAAAAATTACAACTACAAGTTTCTACGGCTAACTAAATGTCTCACGACATTGTCCGCGAATCGGTTACTATATCCTGCAAGTGTTTACGTAGAGATTGTACGTTAAGGACAATGAACTAATTTCAAAGGCAACAATAACTACGTGACACCAACCCAACATGTCGACAATTAGCTCATACCGTCCCGATCATATCAACTCGGGAAATTGGGGTACTAATTTATAAAAACTAGACGGGTATATTAATTTATGTTAATTTTCGGAAGTAATTTTTGGATTATGTGGACCGATTGTAATAATTCTTTTTTATTTGAAAGAATATATGTTGAGGATAATAAAATACGAAAATTAGGATAAAAAAAATGCTAAAAACGAATGCATAGTGTAATTAAAAACACAGTTCAGAAATTATTATGTATAACTTTTTCAAAAATTGTTCAATCCATCAAGTACTAAATTATTTTCCTAGAAAGTCTTCATACAGTCCTACTTTTAAGATGTTTTAAAATATTAAAATTATAAAAAAAAAAAAAATTAAATATTTGAATCTATCCAACAATACATCAATATATACACTGCGTAGAAAGAAAAGAAACACTTTACACTTTGCGTGCAGGGGTCCAATAAAACATTTTTATTTTACCACAGGCTTGATTTGATATACATATTGGTAGCAAATTTCAGCGTTTTAGTGCTAACGGTCACTGAGATTATCCGCGGACGGACGGACAGACAAACTTTGCGAAACTATAAGGGTTCCTATAGTTGAGCCAAATTCGGTAAAGAATAGAGGTAAACAAACCGTTGCCAGGCAACGAGTAGTTTACGCCTAAAAGACAAATGTTTTCTAAAAACCTTTTCTACTTAAATGATATTCATAAAAGTAATAAGCCTACTTCTTACTAACCTAAACAGTTTATTTATGTTTAGATATTTGTGACTTGCATAGAACGCTTAACCGATTTGAATGAAATATAACATATATTCCTAATAGGTTAAATTTTTTGATGCATATATGTTATAATTAGTCCATTTTTCAAAATATTACAATGCATGTGTTATGTAGTTAATTTGAAAGTAATTAAAATACGCAAAATTGTATTGACAAATGCCTCCACTTTATTCATTGGTTGAATTCCACAAAATGTGTTTAATATCTGGATTTCATCCATCTTTCTTTTTTTGTAGGGCTATCGCGTAAAATTAATGTCGACTTTTTAATGGTTTTTCGAAATACCAAGTTATTATGTTTGTTATTTAAGAGATTCTATTGAAATATGCTGCAATAGGTATTGTTAATAAATAGCAAGCATGTAAAAGTCGATAATCATGTAAATAACGGGAGATTTGTAAAACGTGAGTTGTGATAACCCTAAAATGCTTTGTTTACCTCTATTCTTTATGGAGCTAGGCGATGGTATAGTTAACTTCGGAACCCGAAAAACCGAATGTTTGATGTCTTGAAATTCCTTTTTTGCGACCGATTTTTAAGACCGATGCCTCTTGGACCAGAGTTGCGGGTTGGTTAAAAAAGAAACCGTGGCCCTGGCCACTCCGCTACGCCCAGTACAGGAGAGGCCATTTGATGATTTACCAAAAAATAAAAATGTTCTACAATGCATATTTCTGTGTGCATCAAGTTAGTATCAACTGCCTTTGAACTCATTGTGACTTGTGGCTAGTGTCAAGTGGCCCAAGTTCAATCCCTCGCTAGAAGCAAGGATGGAGAACAATGCGAGTCTTTTGATTTAAAAAGCAGTCAACTTAATGTTGGTGGCTTTTGATCGAGCATTTTGTACAGATTCAGAAGTCAAGGAAAAATAAACAAAAGGTGTTTTTTTTATAAAAAAAAAAAAGCTAAGGTATTCCTTCTCAGAAAAGACAAGAATGAGGTAGGTAGGACTGTATAAACTGGATGAATAATAAAAACAGCCCAAACATGGTGCAGTGTATTCTGTAACAACTTAGGTGAAGGGAGCTCGAACGGCCTGGTTGTCAGTAGAGTTGATCATTAGCATTAGGTACAATGACAGCTCACTTCACTTCATTATTACAGAATACAACTACAGGTCGTTCAGGTTATAAAATGGGCATTGCCAGAAGCCAGAAACAGACACAAGGTTCTTTGGCAGAGAAGAATACCGCGAGTCTTCTAATGGTTATTATGAAAACTGAGACATAATATTGAGAAAATGAGAAACAGCATCATTACTAAGCATTAGCCGCTAGCATTAGTGGCTTTTGCGAGCACAAGGAATTGGAAAAAAATGGTTATAATGAAAACTTCCTGGATGATGATAGTCGATATCATAAAATCATTTAGTAAACGGTTCTCACCCATCGACAACGAATATTAGGGTACTTGACCAGGACATAGTTGTTAGCGCAGCTAACAATGTTGACACAGCACTTGGAGCTCTTATATGAACAATTTAATAAACCGAGCAGATACGAGCATCCCACGTGTGTGCTTCAAATCTAATTATGTTATTAGTTGTGTTGCGTATGTTCTCTTACTGTGCAGTTGGAAGTAAGCGGAATGTCTACTTTGCACAGCGCATTAACAAAGCAACAACCAGCCTAGGTCATAGAATTTTTATTTAGAGCCACATTGACATATTAAAAAGTTCTCAAGGTCCTTTTACAACAGTTTTGTTAATCTCAAATCAGCAAATAACACCACATATTCTATTTTTAATAGAAGGAATGCGGGTAGTCTACGAGTGGCATCCTAGGGCGGTAACTGATCTTGCGTGGTAAATAGAGATCTAATATTATATACATATAGAGGCTAACTTATAACATCCTTGGGCAGTAACTGATCTTGATAAATAGAGAGCTAATATTTCTGCACTTTAAATATCTTTTTTATTATTATAAACTATTGCTCGACAACAATCCCACCTAATGGCAAGCAGTGATGGAATCGTTGATGGTAAAGCGCGCAAGTTTATCAAGGGCCTATTCACTCAATAAAACTGGGTGAATAGGAAGGAAGACTGCAGTTGAGCGAGATGATGCAACGTTAAACCCAACAACACGACAAACGATATTGCGCCAAAGGGAGATTGATCTGGAGACCCTCCACTACTAAACTCCCGACACAACATTTGACGCAACGTACCCGGCACACATCACAACACAACTGTTCAGACCCTAGAGTTCCCGTTATGATTTGTTTTTAATTACTACAATATGATTACGGTGTCCAATTCCTCTTCCTCTTGTTAGTCTTGGTCTATTAGATGAGGCCCATTACATTCAAATAATTATCGGGAGTCACCACGTGCCTGAACACGAGCACGTTGGGACAGATAACGTAAACAGACTGAATATTGTTACGGGCTAGGGGTACTTAAACGCCGGTTAAGGGTTACGAAGTTTATTAGCAACGAAGGTACAGTCGATTGTAGGCAATGACAAGTAGAACGTAGCTGATGTCGCACCGAAGTCTTCTCTTACGTCCACGAAGTCCGTGTCGTAATCACACAATAACAGTACAGATGTTACTTCACGTAGTACTCACAGTTCTCTTTACAGTTGTCGCAGTAGGTATTCTCAAAGATCGCTTCTTAACTGTCGCTGTTTTCGTATCGCTAGTCGAGTGTAGACTGACTCTGCGTCGGCGTCGCGGCGCTATATATAGGCCAGCTGATCGAACATTCCAGAATCCTCTAGGCGTAATAATAATAGCACATAACTTCGAGGTCACTCGGAAGTACCTACGGTAATTCCCGGAAACGGGTTTCTAGAAATTTCGATGTCGACACTTTGTTGACAAAACTGTTGAGACCTGTACCATTCGATAGGCCGTCCTAAGTCTAGTAATGCGTTTTATTATTGTACCTAGAAAATGTCTAGATCTGGAGGAATAGGACTTAAAAGTGACACACTGCATGTCACGCGATATTGAACCTTATGCCATCGACATAAGGTCCATTCGTAACATTGCCCCCTTCTTAGTCATGCTCGTCTCGAGCATGATTTGATCCATAATAGAGAGCTAGGCGGTCTACGTGTACGATCTTCAGCTTCCCTCTAGGCCCTTTCTTAATCCTGTAGGTGACATCGTTTATTCTGGTTACTATCGTGTACGGACCCTCCCATTTGGCTTGAAATTTCGGACTCTTTCCTTTTCTCCTTATGGGATTATGTAACCATACCAAAGTTCCCTCTTCAAATCCGGGCACGTTAGCTTTGCGGTCGTATCGGATTTTCATTTTCTCACTGGTTTTCAGACCATTCTTTCTCACTAGCTCATGTATTCCATCTAATTTACGCCGTAGGTCGGCCACATAGTCGACGGCTAGGTTAGGAGTATCGGGAGGTGTTCCGGTTAGTGCATCTATGGGTAGTCTAATTTCTCGGCCGAAGTTGACTTTCGCCGGTGTGCAATTTGTGCTATCATGTGTTGCAGAGCGGTATGACATTAAGAAGAGTGGAATGTATTGGTCCCAATCCCTCTGGTGTTCTTCCACTACTTTGGCCAAATGATTCTCCAACGTCTGATTGAATCTTTCGACCATTCCATCTGACTGTGGGGTGATACGGTGTTGTACGAGTCTTATGTATCCCGAGTAGTTGGCAAACCTCTTGAAATAGTGAAGACTCGAAGTTTCTACCCTGGTCAGAGTGTAACTCCAAGGGAACGCCAAATCGACAGAACACCTCGTGAACTAGCTTTTTGGCGACTGTATGAGCTTCCTGGTTAGGTACTGCAAAAGCTTCTGGCCATTTGCTGAAATAGTCTTGCATGACGATGATATACCTATTCCCTTCTTCAGTAACAGGGAATGGCCCAGCTATATCGACAGCAACTCTTTCCCATGGTGCACCAACATTGTACACTTTCAGCCGACCTCTGGCTCTCGTTTGCAGTCCCTTTACTGAGGAGCAAGCTACGCATTTTCTACACCAGTCCTCTACGTCTTCGCGGCAATGCACCCAATAGAATCTTTTCCTCACCTTCTCCAGGGTTTTCTTTACTCCTAGATGTCCTCCGGATACTCCGTCGTGCACCTGTCGTAGCACTGACGCGACTTTATCACCAGGAACTACTATCTGTAAGGTGACCTCCTGTCCACTGGGTGATTCCCATTTCCTCTTGAGAACTCCATTATCAATTATCAGGCTGTCCCACTGAGCCCAGTAACTTTTTACTGTTGGGCTAAGCGCTGATATTTCACTCCAAGTGGGCCTTTGGCCACGTTTCTTCCATTCAATTACTGCCCTCAGATCACCGTCCTCTTTCTGTGCGTTTCTCATTGCTTGATTATTCCAGTCTTCATCCAAAGCGTTCACCTGGATAATCCGTATGTTCTCTTCTTGTTTGTCACAATGTCGGCCCTTACTTCCTGAAGTAACCTGGCGACGGCGGTCCTTTTGTCTTGCCTTTTTCTCGAGGCGCTTCTTCTTACGCGCCTCGTCCTCGACTTCCTTGTCCCGCCTTGCGTCTGCGTCACTCCACGACCTTCCGCGCGACCGCTCGTGCTCGTGTTCTTGCTCGCCGAGACGTTCGTGTTCCCGGTCTCGGTCTCGCTCCCGGTCCTTGACGCGTTCCCGCTCTCGTTCAGCGGGTCGCTCGCGGTGCCCGCTCCGATCGCTCCGCTCGCGCCACTCGACTCGCTCGCACGGGCGCTCGGGCTCGACCTTCGCATCGCGCTTGCGCCACGCCATCACCGCGGCCTCTTCACGTGACCAAGAAGTTCTTCTTCCCTTAGCCTTACTGGGACAATCAATTCGAATGTGCCCCTTTTTGCCACACTCATAGCAAGTTGGTCCTCGTCGGGCTTTTATTTGTGCGGTCACTTCTCGAATACGGTCGTGTTGTGGGCCATCCTGACGTACAGCTTCCACCTCCAGAGCATGCGTCAAAGCTGCCTTCAGGGTCTGATGGTGACCCAGACGTACTGCAGCCCTGACTTCTGCATCGCGAATCCCATCGGTAAATAATCGTAGAGTAGTAGCGCCAATCAATCCCGGTGTTGATGCATACGCCTTCCGAACCATACGTTCTATTTCCGTGGCCCATTGTTGCAAACCCTCGCTGCTCTTCTGTGTGCGTTCGCGGAGTTGAGCCCTGTAGACATGTTCCAGGTGTTTCTCTCCATATCTAATCTCCAACGCTTCTAACAGACAGGCTAGGGTATTGCAATCGCCGGAAATATTCTCGAGGATTCGTACGGCATCACCACGCAAAGCAAGCATAAGGGCCGTTAGAGCTTGATCGTCGTCCCAATTGTTGCCTTTTGCGACTTTTTCAAACTGTAGACGGAAGGCCACCCATGATGTTGTTCCGTCAAAATGAGGTACCTTGAAGGTCGGCAAAGCACTGGGTACAGGTACCACACCTTTAATGCCTCCTTTCTGCACCGTTTTATGGAGAAACTGTATTTCTTTCTCACACTCCATGATGGTATTGTCTAGTTTCTCCATACGCGCATCTTGTTTGTCTATACGCATGTCTTGCTGGTCCATACGGGCATCTTGTTGTGCTGTTTTTATTTTAAGCTCATTAACCTCTTCTTTGGTTTCTTTCCACTGTTTATTTAGTTCTAATACTAGTTGCTGGGATTTTGCCTGGGATTCATCTATTTTTGCTTGGGTTTCCACCTGGGATTGTTTTATTTGAGCCTGGGTTGCTGCCTGGGATTGTTCTATACTCAGCTTTATTTGCGCCGTCAAGTGAGCCAGTAACGCCGAAAAATCGGGTCCGCTGGCTCCGGCAGTGGTGGTGGTAGTAGGCGCACTCACATTCGTCGGTGTTACGACGGCCGCATCTTCTACGGGTGCAGGGACACCAAGTGATACTTCCTCTTGACGCGCCAAATCCATCGCTGCTTGTCGTCGCGTGCGAACTCTTTCGTCTTCCCTTGGCGTGACCGGCATGCCGCTTCTGACACCAATTGTTACGGGCTAGGGGTACTTAAACGCCGGTTAAGGGTTACGAAGTTTATTAGCAACGAAGGTACAGTCGATTGTAGGCAATGACAAGTAGAACGTAGCTGATGTCGCACCGAAGTCTTCTCTTACGTCCACGAAGTCCGTGTCGTAATCACACAATAACAGTACAGATGTTACTTCACGTAGTACTCACAGTTCTCTTTACGGTTGTCGCAGTAGGTATTCTCAAAGATTGCTTCTTAACTGTCGCTGTTTTCGTATCGCTAGTCGAGTGTAGACTGACTCTGCGTCGGCGTCGCGGTGCTTTATATAGGCCAGCTGATCGAACATTCCAGAATCCTCTAGGCGTAATAATAATACTGCATAACTTCGAGGTCACCCGGAAGTACCTACGGTAATTCCCGGAAACGGGTTTCTAGAAATTTCGATGTCGACACTTTGTTGACAAAACTTTTGAGACCTGTACCATTCGATAGGCCGTCCTAAGTCTAGTAATGCGTTTTATTATTGTACCTAGAAAATGTCTAGATCTGGAGGAATAGGACTTAAAAGCGACACACTGCATGTCACGCGATATTGAACCTTATGCCATCGACATAAGGTCCATTCGTAACAATATCAAAGATGACACCGGCATCCACTACCACTGATTTGATTCACACGTTGCCAGTGCTATCTTACCAATAACATTGCTATCTGCCAGATAAGATAGCCGATGGTTAACGGCTAGGTGGTCCGTCCACAATCGTTAACACTAAATTTCTTTATATAGGTAGTAGCCGTCATTCAGTGTTCGAGAAAATATTAGAGGCAACCTATCTTCTCACCGGCTAAACCGTGTTTGGAGGACAGCTCGGTCATGGTAAGAGTCTGGATGATAAATATATTATACGGTGTGTTCTCCCTATTCATAATTCCCTATTTTCAAGAAATCTCTGTTGCTCTGCTCCTAGAGCAACTAGGCATTAACCCTAGACCTCCACGGCCTGAGCTCATAGTCATCATCATCATCATCACAACGTTAATCCCAGTCGCATCCGAAGCCTTTTCAGCTTTGGAGTCTGGGGTCCGCTTTACCAGTCCAACTGCTGAAATGGCTAAACTTCGACATTTTCCGTGAAGCGACTGCCGTCTGACCTCCACAACCCGAAGGCGACACCGAAGCATTGCAGTTAGACCAATTGTTGGAATTTTGAGGGCTCCAACAACCCGTAACGACTGCCACTAGATGTTTGTATAGCAACCGGGACCAACGGCTTAACGTGCTTTCCGAGGCACGACCAGACCAGTGCAAGTAATCATATTCATGCATACAAATACTTGCACTGTGCGGGGATCGAACCCGCGCCCGCTACCGCTACGCCACGGCCTGAGCTCATAGTAACCACATTAATATTAAGGTCCTTTACGATGCGCTTGTTAGGAGTCACTTGGAACACAACGCTGTCATATGGGCTCAACATGAGGCAAAATACGCGGTAATGTTAACCCGATAGTTTACCCGATATTTATATTTAAAGTAAGATAAAGATAAAGATAACTTTATTTGTCAAACATGTGTATGCATGCAAATTGAGCATGCAGGATGTTACAATATGGTTATTTCGTCCGACATATTTCACCCTTAAGGCGTACAAATTTATGAAATTTACATGTTAAAAATTACAAAATAAAGACGAATACAAAATAAAAATGAATAAACATAATAGTCAAAAAATAAATATGTAACATAAATTAATAAATACAAATGTCAAATTAAATAGTGTCATTCAAAAAGTCATTTACATTGTAATAACACTTGTCTGTTAATAAACCTCGAATTTTCTTTTTAAACAAATTTACCGGTAATGCTTTATATGACTGTGGTACCTTATTATAAATCTTAGGGGCCATACAGAAAACGCTTTTTTCCATTAATACCGTCTTTGACGCATGTAAACACAGTTGACTATTGTCACGTCTGTTACGGGGGAAGGTGTCAGCTAGTCGTGGAAATAAAACATGATTTACTCTAACAAATGTCGCAACTTCAAATATATATAAGGACGGCAATGTTAATATTTTGTGTTTTTTAAATAGTGGCATGCAGCTGTCAGTCGATTTCAAATTGAACATCGCACGAATGCATCTCTTTTGGGCTTTAAACGCTATTTCTTTGTCTGTGGAGTTCCCCCAAAATATAATACCGTAGCGCAATAACGATGCCACTAAACCATGATACGCTGTTACTAAAGAATCTGTGTTTAACTCTGGGGCTAGTTTATATAAGGCGTACGCAGATGAACTGAGCCGTTTACTTATGTATTCGATGTGCGACTTCCAGTTCAATTTAGAGTCAATCATAATACCTAAAAATTTTGTTGTGTCGACTTTATTAATTACAGTATCCTTGTAATTTGCATTAGGAGCAACTACAGGCTGGGTCCGTTGTTTAAAATGCATAATATTTGTCTTGTCCAGATTTATTTTTAGGTTGTTCCTATTTAACCATGCTATTATTGCTGTCAAAGATTCATTTATGTCACTTTCATATAAGTCTTTATTTTTACATGCTATAGTCATAGTGCTATCATCGGCAAAAAGAGTCATGGGGTGGTCAATCTCCCTAGGCAGGTCATTTATATATATTAAGAATAACAGAGATCCGAGGACGCTACCTTGAGGAACACCGCATGTTGGTGTTCGTTCGCTTGACATGTAAATTTTCTCTTTTTTTGTCTTAACATTAATTCTTTCAATTTCAGTATATTGTTTTCTATTAGTGAGGTATGACTGAATAAGTTGCAGTATATTTCCCCTTATACCGTAGGCTTCTAATTTCTGCAATAAGATACCATGGTCAACGTAGTCAAAAGCTTGTGTCATATCGCAGTATGTAGCACACACTGGGATTCTCCTGTCCATATTTTTGATAATTGTATATAAAAAGTCATAAATAGCTAAACTTGTTGACATGTTTTGTCTAAAACCTTTTTGCTCCTCACTTAAGATATTTTTAATTTCGAGGTATGAGTACAGTTCTTTATAAATGTATTTTTCAAAGATTTTAGACATTATAGGGATTAAGGCAATTGGTCTATAGTTAGCCATGTGTTCCTTAGTATTTTTTTTGAACAATGGTTTGACTCTTGAGATTTTTAGGCGATCTGGATATACACCTGCGCTAATGCACAGATTTATTAAATAGCTTAAGTGTGTACAAATGTATTCAGAAACATACTTTACAACTTTTGTAGAAATACCATCATAACCGGTACTAGTTGTGGTATTTAAAGAATGAATTATGTGTAATATGTTAACAGGTACACTGGGAGCTATAAATATTGAATCTCTCTGTTTCGTAATATTCGCTGTAACATTACATCCTGATCCTTGACATGGTTGAATTTTATCAACAAAGAAATTATTAAATGCATTGGCTATTTCTAGAGGGTCATGTATGGGTTTGCCGTCTACATGTATACAGCTAATGCATCCTTTAGGTAAACACGGTTTTGATTTATTTATTATGTTCCATGTTATTTTAGATTTATTTGATGCAGTTTTAATTGAGTAATTGTTTTGAGCATATCGAGTCAATCTAATAATTTTTTTAAGTCGTTTTGTGTAATTCCTAAAAATGTTTTTATTCGTCATATTTGGTTTTAATCTATAATGCCAGAGCAATTGGCGCTTCTTTTTGCTGCATATTTGAATGCCACGTGAGATCCATCTTGATTTTTTAATTACATTAATTATTCTCAGCCTATTTGGAAAACAAAGGTCATAAAAAAGTTTAAAATTGTCAATAAATATATTAAATGCTATGTTTGGATCCTCAGTTTCATATATTTCTGAAAAAGTCAAATGTTTTAAGCAGTCTTTAAATTTAAACATATTATCCTGACTAAAGTCCCGTCTTTTTATACGCCAATATTTTAGTATACAAGTATTTTTAACCGGGCATTTTATTATTTGCGCTGTGTGGTCTGAGAGCGCAAATTCAATAACTTCAGTTTTACATTTTGCTTTAAAATTATGTGCAAAATTGTCAATGCAAGTTTGACTATGTATTCTTGTTGGCTGCTTTATAGTTAACTTAAGATTGAAATTTAGTAACAGACATTCAAAATCCAAAACGGCCTTATTTTTCTTCATTAGATCAATATTAAAATCTCCCGCCATTATAATATGCTCATATTTCCTTTTACATATTACTTGTAATATTTGTTCTATTTTTTCATAGAAAGCAATTAAGTTATTTTGTTTCGGTACTCTGTAGATGCATAAAATAATTAAATTGTATTCTATGAGTTCCACACCGCAACATTCAACTACACCAGTTATAGATGCCTCGGCTATATGTGGAACTTCTCTCCATTGATGCCCATTTCTAACCAGGATACAAGACCCACCTCGTTTACTTTCGTCCCTACAGAAATATGATGCTAAAATATAATTGGGTATATTTACATAGCTTTCGTACCCTGACATCATGAAGTGTTCGGTCACACACAGTACATCAACATCAACGTCCCTTTCTGACAATTCTTGTAGGCAAACATTTAGATCATTGACTTTATTTAAGAGTCCCGCTATGTTTTGATGCATTACGTAAAGGCTTTTAGTTACGAAAAAACTGCTTTTCTGTGTTTAATACCTGTGTAGGGTTGTGAGACGTTAATGTTATTAAGTTATTATTCACAGTGTTATTATAAATATTGGTACATTGAATGTCATTAATTAATGCTAGGAGATTAACAAAAACGGAACGGATCCCAAAATTATTCATGTTACCAGATTGCCTGAAGAATGTATTATAATTGTAGGCGACACTTGCATTTGAGTCCAATACATGAGCATATTTGTGAATGCAGACATCTTGGCATAAAGAATAGCTAAAGTTCATGACCCGCCAGTTATACATATTTGCGTTCCTGTTATATTTATATGTGGGTAGACAGATAATAATATTAGTATGAGTTATTTCACTAAGCGTCTTCCGTATGTTCAATATGAGGTCAGAGTAATTTTTCGCTATTTTAAAGTCTTGTTCACCAATTAAAATCACACAATAGTCATTCATCGTGTAATCCTTTAGTTTGTTGTTTAACCCTTTCAGGAGGTCACATGTGGCTCCATCTGTTGTTAGAAAGTGGCAAAAATTGTAGTCCTTAAAAGTTTCTTCTGCCATAGATAATATCTTGTTTTGTTTGTTAGTACTCAGAATACACAATTTGTTTTGCTGTAGTAGCCGTGAAGAGTGAATCTCTGTTTGGGTATTAGTTCCTAAATCGTTCTTTATTTCTTTCATCTCTGAATTGTTAGTAATATGAGGTTTAGAGCCCTTTTCAGTTTTTGAATTATTTAACTGAGTTTCTGTGTTAGTAGTCACCTCCGATATATCACATTTTAAACTTTCTGTTTGTGTCTGTTTAGTTTTACACCGCCTGTGAGTTGTCTTTTTTATTGGTGTATTTTGGTTTGATTTAATAGGAGAATTTGTGGCTACTTTTTTATACACGTTGTTTTTTCTTATTAAATTTTCATTTTCACGTTTTAATGTACTATTTTCAACTGACAGCAATTCAATTTCTTTATGAGCACTCTCTAACTGTTTTGTTAGATTTCGTAGCTCTTCCCTTAATGACTTGACTTGGTCGTCTTCATCGTCGGACATCTCTGGCAAACTATTAGTGGTACACTCCAGTGTATTAGGAATTATAGTGTTACTTTCGTTCATTATTGATGATTCAGATTGTGAACGTGGCCTGGGACGTCTAAATGTTACGTTTAAACTGTCGAAGAAATTCATCTTAGGAATTAATTTGTACCAAAAAAATGAAATAAAATAAAGTTTGTCAGTATCCTATACCCGCACGCTCTGCCTGTTGACCCTATAGCTCTCGACCCCTTGAACCGTATTTGATTACGTTGTATTTTATCTCTTAAACCATATGATGTATTTATTGACGTAATGGTTGCTCATTAGATGGCGCTTTTCTAAGTTTCTTATAGGATTCTTTTATTTTTCTGGTAACCCTCTTTTTTTTCTTATTTATATATATTTTTCTGGTAACCCTCTTTTTTTCTTATTTATATATATTTTTCTGGTAACCCTCTTTTTTTTCTTATTTGCCTATTAAACTTTCCTGTTGTCATCTGATTTACTTTTAAACAGCTACGCAAACAAACGACGTTAATTATGGTTTATTTAGCTTTCTTGCTTCTCAGTTTTGTGTGCCTCCAATTTGTGAATGTGAATCCAATCCAATTTATGTAATTCTGCTGTGATTGAAGTGTGAGTGTTTGCTTATATGTATTGAGTTTTCAGTTCTTAGACCGCTGTCGTAGGATGTTTATTTTTATTTATCGCCCAACTTATTTGTCGTAATTAAAGTATCCACCAACATACCAACATTAGTCACAAATATATGTACCGTGGTCTATTCGTTAACTAACTATACCGCTGTCGTAGTTTGTGTTTTTGTTTGTCACTTAACTTATATTTATCTTAATTAAACTTTCCACCAACATTAATCACATATATATGCACCGTGATCTATTCGATAAAGTTATTTTTATTACTGATTTCTGCTTCTTTATATTTTATCTGGCACTTTAATACGGAGCTACATTTAGTGGGACAGCCCGTTTTTAGTAATACGGGTGTATCCATTTTACCCGTTAATGTACTCCACGTTATTCGTGCTGGGCATGGTAGAGTATGAATTAAGGGGGAGGCGGGTCTTCGCTTTGGTAACGCATATGATCAAGTTACTTTTTACTTACGGACAGATATATTTGGAGGCGGCGACATCCACCACTCTAATAGTGGTGGCTAACCACGCCGACAGCCAGGACCAATTTACTTGCCAGGACGCCACTTGTCAGAGCGATGGTCACCATAAACCTTCTCCATACGAGGCTTGATGTATGGACATATCACTTTGATGATTTCACAAGAGTGCCTTTAACGACACTGCTATCCAGCATCCTAGTTGCAATTGGCACTGTTGCAATCGATTGGAATCATTTTAAAGCCAATTGCTAATCCATTGCACCATATGTTCGGAAAATGTGCTTTCCCAACAACGGAAATAACGCAATAAATATTGTTTCAAAACAAAATTCATTTATTCAACTTAGGCTGAGAATCAGCACTTTTTGAACGTCAATATTATATTTAATAAGCCGTCTACCAAAACGCCCACCCATCGACATCGACGTTGAACTGTCAAAATGAAACACATTGCCACAGAATATGGTGTGTTGTGCAATTAACCTGTTAAATAGTGACGTTTAAACTTTTTATTATTTGTTATAGTATTTATTTTATTGTTTAAATGTTATTAGAGTATTGTTTTTATTGCATTTTATTATATGTATATGTAAGATTCTGATCTGTATGTGTACTTTCTGCCGCATTATGTGAAGCAACCTGTAATGGTAGAAAAATGTGAATAAATAAATAAAAATAAAATGTAACCAAAAATTTTCCTACAACATTTAATTTTCGGGATGAGTTCAAATAATTTTAACAAACTCAAAATAAAAGACAAACAATAACAAATAACAAAAATCGGCAATAAACAAATGCGGCAGCTTTCACAAGTATTGACTAAAGTATAATTTTGGCGTCTTCCAATATAACCCAGCCAAATTAAATAATACTCTGCTCCACAACGTATGACCTTAGAAGGAAACATTTCAGCTTTGGTGGACTTATAGTAGAATGTAAAGCTTTCCAGGTACTAACCACCTTTGATACTAGGTTTTTAGCATTGACACTAGTTCAAATGAAGTGTAAACAGCTGGTATATAAGTTGATTATAATATTCAGCATCATTCGTAACTGTAACAAAGCAAAATGTAGATATTGTACTTTTATTACAAAGTGTACCCTTTTTAATTTCAGTCTAAGACTATTTATTGTTTTTGGAGTCATCATCATCATCTCAGCGTTAATCCCAATTCCCAGTCGCATCCGTACCTTTTTTTCAGCTTTGGAATCTAGGGGTCCACTTTACCAGTCTAAATAATGATTTTGGCGAAACTTCGACATTTTCCGTGAAGCGACTGCCGTCTGACCTCCACAACCCGAAGGCGATATCGAAGCATTGCAGTTAGACCAATTGTTGGACTTTTGAGGGCTCCAACAACCCGTAACGACTGCCACTAGATGTTCGTATGGCAACCGAGACCAACGGCTTTACGTTTTTGGAGTATATGTATAAAATCCATACTAATATTATAAATGCGAAAGTATCTCTGTCTGTCCGGCTTTCACGCCAAAACTACTGAACCGATTGTAATGGAATTTGGTACACAGATAGTCTAGAGTCTGAGAAAGGACATAGGCTATTGTATAACATTCCGCTATGACAAATAGTAGCATAGCAGTAACAAAAAATGTTGCGAAAACGGGAGAAAACGCGGACGTTCATATTGCTCCCAATATTTTAACAGGCGCTTACTTAACATCATCATCATCAACCTTTTTATCGTCTCACTGCTGGGCACAGGTCTCCTCTCATACAGAGAAGGATACTTAACTTATTCCCCGTATTCCCATCATCCCGACTGATTTGCTATTTCAATTTAAAAGAGTACATTTCCCTCTGAAAGCAGCATTTGCTATAAAAATCAACAAAGCCCAAGGTCAAACGCTTAAAGTTGCAGGAGTTCGTTTAGAAAAAACATATTTTTCTCATGGGCAACTCAATGTCGCATGCTCACGTGTAGTATCAAATCCAGAAAATCTTTATGTTTTGGCAAAAGATAGCAAAACATAAAACGTTGTTTATAAAACCGTACTTACTTAAATGTGCTCATATTTTATCAAGCGTAATACTTTTTAACCCTTATTTTCATAATATACTTTTGATAATACCAAAACACCAATCAATGCAAAATAATTAAAAGTATGATTTTTGATGTTTCTTTCCTTTGCGAACCTTTAAACCCGGTAAAATTAAATCCTACTAGGTATAATATTATAAACGCGAATATTTGAGAGGATGTTTGTTTGTTGCTCACGAAAACACTACTGAATGGATTTTGAGGAAACCTTGCAGTAATGTAGGCATTTATCTTTGCATTCCCACGGAAACGGGCACCACCGCGCACTGTAAACTGAAGTCCACGCGGACGGAGTCGCGGGCAACAGCTAGTATACAATATGTAAAGAAAATCCTGTCCAAAACGATAGGGGGTAAACAGAGCCGGCCGAAACAAAACCTGGTTTCGAATAAACAGGGTCCAGAGAAGGACACGTGCGATAAGGATGGTTTCATCAAGGTAGAAAACGTGAAGAAGCCTCCATGTCGGAACCAGTGCGGTACTGCGCTGGCAGGACCTAACATGCTGCTACGTCCAGCAGTACCACAAGATGCTATCTATACGTGTCCAGACTGCAACACTCCACGAAGGCTGAGGAGAGGCTGAGGGTCGAGGTGTTGGAGCCGCGCCACAGCACGTACTTCAAGTCGTTCGTGGTACTTGTTCTGACGCATAATCTCGACAAGTTCCTGAAAGAAGAACTATGGCTGAAGGGTGTTGTGTACCGCCGGTTTCGTGGCCGGCTGCGTGACACCAGTCAGCGAAACACGACGCCGATGATCCGTGTACAGTAGTTTTAGTTATGTTATATGTATTTATAGTATTATTAAGTTTTAATAGTATAGTATTGTATTTATTGTGATATTTTTTATATATTAGTTTAAGTACAAGTATTTTTATGTTATAGTTTGTATTGTATTTTCTATGGGCCCTAATGGCTTGAATTAAACAAATAAATAAAATAAAGAAAAAAATTACCCCCTAAAAATAAATATTATTTCGCAAAAGGAGGTAACTTACATGACAATATATGCGTGGGGGGGGGGGGGGTCAAACAAAATGCCACCAGTATTGTACATTCCTTACTCTAAATTATGAAGATGTGGAGGAAATCCTGCTTACATTACATTAGCTTAAATTTGATACATGCTTAATGTACTCACATACCACACGTAAAGAATTTACAGGGCTTTTGTGGCCAAAATAAACTACCATCCACACATACACACAAGCGCGCACACTCACACACACACCCCACACTAAACATTCACACAAACAAACACACACTTCACGCTTCTTTTTAATTTTTAAGGAACTTATAATGGTTATATTATTGTTACTCGTGGTCTAGTAAGTCTAAATTTATGTTTCCACCGGTAGAGCGAGGCTTTCCCAACACAAGTATCATATGATTACTTTCTGGGAAGCCCCGGCAACTTATATGTAAAACTTACTGTAATAAATGCATTTTTATTTTTTTATTTTATTATTTGGTCATGTGATTATCCTTATCGGTCGGACGGGGGTTTCTTTACACAAATAAACACAAATGACGAAAAAAAAAACTAATACAAAAACACAGCTAACATAATATCTTAGATGTAATTATGTGCCAGCCTGCATGTTTACATTGAACGTGGAAACGGATGCAGCCATAAAGATAGCTTGTAAACTAAAACCATTAACTGAACACTTACAATAATAAGAGCCAGTGACAGAAATTATTTCAAACATTCAGCGTGTATTCATAATTGCAGAGTCGCTTCACCATGGCGACCATAAGGAATTACATTTAAAGTACAACAAACATCACCTGTAATACAAGACTGGAATACAATTTTTAGGTAGTGGACATTAGTAATTGTTCGAAACTAAAAAATAATAATATAATATCGGTTGTCATGGTACGGGCATATGTTACGGAGAAATGAGGAGAATGTCGTGAGGAGAGTTTTAAATATTGTTACGGGTTAGGGGTACTTAAACGCCGGTTAAGGGTTACGAAGTTTATTAGCAACGAAGGTACAGACGATCGTAGGCAATGACAAGTAGAACGTAGCTGATGTCTCACCGAAGTCTTCACTTACGTCCACGAGGTCCGTGTCGTAAACACACGATAACACTACAGATGTTACTTCACGTAGTACTCGGAGTTTTCGTTATAGTTGTCGCAGTAGGTCTTCTCAAATATCGCTTCTTACTGTCGCTTGTTGTTGTATCGTTAGTCGAATGCAGACTGACTGCGCCGGCGTCACGGCGCTATGGTATATAAGCCAGCTGATCGAACATTCCAGATTCCTCTAGACGTAATAATAATAGCGCATAACTTCAAGGACTGCCGAGATGGCTTCTGATAGGGATGTATGAAAGAAAAAGACATGTTGCGCCGTCCCAAAATAAATTGGGATAAGGGCAGGAGAATGATGATGATGATGAATTTATAAACTAGCTCTTGACCGCCATCCTGTCTGATGCTAAGCAGTGACGCAATCGTTAATGGTAAAGCGCACTAGTTTATTAAAAGCTTATTCACTCTAGCTTTGAAGACACTCAAGTTGTATTCAGACGGAAACACCGCCGCTGGCAAATTGTTCCAGTCCTTCGATTGTACGCGGCATAAAAAGGAGGCGAAACGCTACGTCCGGATCGTAGTAGTGTTAACAACGTAAGGGTGGAAACTCGCCGTACGACGGGTCGTCCGATGGTGGAACGGAGATAGGGGAATTAAATCATGTTAGTATCCATATCGGAACGTGAGTCTATGATAGATAGTATCCATATCAAACACCTAAAAGAATCAGAGGTGGTCGGGAAGGTTAGTACCTGGAACGCTTTACATTTTACTATAAGTCTTCCAAATCAAAAATTCCTATCCCTGCCGTATATGTTGTGACAGCAATTTTTTTTTTATTTTTATTTTGTAGGGTAAAATACGTAGTACTGTTTGATTGTCATTCGTTGCCGATAGTTGTTAATGCATCTTACATGTTTTATACAGATTTTCGTTGTTATTGTGTTTTTATTTTGTTATCTTTATTCAAAATATCTTTCTCAATTCTTAAAATTTTATTTTGAGAAAGTTGTTCTCTGCCTCATAGGAACCTCTGTCCAAAACGAAAGTATACAAGCTAGGCGAAACTGAAAGAGATAACGAAATATCTAAAAAATATTTAAACATTACAAGACCTGCGTCTGATTAAGTAAAATGTAAATCACATCCTAAATCATCCATTCTTGTTTATCTAATAGTGACACAGTAGATACACGTTTCATCGAACCACCAGAACACAGAACGCCAATTGTCGGCATTCAACCTACCACCAGAACACAGAACACCAATTGTCGGCATTCAACCTACCACCAGAACACAGAACGCCAATTATCGGTATTGAACCTACCACCAGAACACAGAACGCCAATTATCGGTAATGAACCTACCACCTGAACACAGAACGCCAATTATCGGTATTGAACCTACCACCAGAACACAGAACGCCAATTGTCGGCATTCAACCTACCAGCAGAACACAGAACGCCAATTATCGGTATTGAACCTACAACCAGAACACAGAACGCCAATTATCGGTATTGAACCTACCACCAGAACACAGAACGCCAATTATCGGTATTGAACCTACCACCAGAACACGGAACGCCAATTATCGGTATTGAACCTACCACCAGAACACAGAACGCCAATTGTCGTCATTGAAAGCGTCAAAATATCTAGTCACAGTCTCATCTCGGCGACAAACAAGTGTTAAAAACTTATCAAAATATTGGGCAATTCGAGGATTTTTGACAGATTAATAATAATAATAATAATAATCGTTTATTTGCTTGAATGTAGGTATATAAAAATAAGGTCGTGAAGAAAACATATTGAGCCATACATCCTGTCAAAGATTCGACATGCAAAATTTAAATTTAAATCAATATTCAATATCAAATAAATAAAAAATCAATACTACTACAAAAAAAAGACAATTCAAAATGCACACAGTAAACATAAAGGTAGTCAAAAAATAATATCAAACAAAATAGAATTAAAATGTCAGAATACAATCAATTACTAATGTCACAAAATAATACAGATGTCAAAATATTAATAATACCATAGATGTAGGATTTTTTTGATATCTATGAATAATACCAATGCTAATTTTCAATACAGTTGTCAATATTCAATTCTAATGTCAATATAAATAAACTTATGTCAAGAATAACATTAGATCTACTTATTAGCATGTCAACATTCTGTCATTAGGTTTTTGTCTGTTAAGAATTCCGGAATACTGTAATATGCTTTGGTCACAAGTAATGATTTCAGCCGTTTCTTAAATAAGCTTACGTTCAAATCTTTAATTGACGACGGCAAGCAGTTAAATATGACCGGCGCCATGCAAAAAACGCTCTTGTACATTAACGCCGTCTGGGATCTTCGTATGCATAAACTATGGTTATCCCGTCGACTTCGGTTATTAATTTCTGTCATCTTTTTAAACAAGTTTGGATTGGTCTTTACAAATACAGCAACCTCAAAAATATACAAGGATGGAAGAGTCAATATTTTATATTTAATAAACAGTGGTTTACATGTATCTATTGGCTGCATTCCAAACATTGTCCTGATACATTTTTTTTGAGCTTTGAAAATTATTTCCCTATTGGTTGAATTCCCCCAAAAAATTATACCGTATCTTAGTACTGAGCCCACCAAGCCATGATACGCTGTGACTAAAGCGTCCACCCTCATCACTGAGGTAAGTTTATAAAGAGCATAGACAGACCTACTAACTCGTTTTATTAGTTCCTCCGTGTGTGGTTTCCAGTCTAATTTATTGTCAATTGTTAGTCCTAAGAATTTAGTTGAGTTTACTTGCGTTATGCGTTGGCTGTCATGGTATATGGTCATATTTGTGATTAAACGTTGGCTAAACATTGTCAATTTGGTCTTTTCAATATTTATTTTTAGATTATTATTATCTAACCATCGTACTATCGAGGTTATTGTCTTTGTAATTTCTTCTTTATAATCTTGAACGTGTGCGCTGTTAATGGTTACAGTACTGTCATCAGCAAATAGTGACATAGGGTGTCTTGTAACTTTTGGCATATCATTTATATATATTATAAACAGCAGAGGCCCTAAAACACTGCCCTGTGGTACACCATATGCAATTGTTCGATAATCAGACTTGTAGACTCGTTGATATTTAGTTTTGTAATCTATTTCAGATATTTCAACATACTGTTTTCTGTTATTTAGATAAGATTGTATTAAATTTAGTACATTACCTCTAATGCCATAGGCGTCTAGCTTACTTAGCAAAATATCATGGTCCACATAGTCGAAAGCTTGAGTCATGTCGCAATATATTGAGCACACTGGTATTCTTTTGTCAACATTCGTATAAACATTATTTAGGAAGTCGTAGATGGCCATATTGATCGTCTTACTTTTTCGGAAGCCTTTTTGTTCCTCAGTCAAGATATTTTGTTTTTCAAGGTATTTATATATACTCCCATAAATATATTTTTCAAACACCTTAGATATTATAGGAACAAGCGCAATTGGCCTATAAGATTCCATGCAATCTTTGTTACTTTTTTTAAGTATTGGTTTAACCACGGTTGTTTTAAGGTTAGTTGGATATGTACCATATGTTATACACAAATTGAGAATATAGCTCAAATGGCCACTAATATCGTCTGAGACGTACTTAATTACTTTGGTAGAAATTCCATCGTTGCCTATACTACCGGTATTTTTTAGTGACTTAATTATAACTTTGATGTCATGTTCAGTACTTGGCACCATAAACATCGAATTACTCGACTTTGAAATATTCGATGTCACCTGTACACCTCTACTAGTGATTGGTTTAATCTTATCTACAAAAAAGTTGTTAAAAGCTCTAGCTATCTCGTATGGTTGTGATATTTTTTTGTTTCCAATTTTAATGCACCCAATTGTATTTTTATTAGCCATATTTATCTTCGCTCGATTGATTGAGATTGTGAACGTTATCAAAATGACGAGAATCACCTCTCAGCTCGCTAAGCGGACCAATCACTCGTGTATTTATTAGTGTTAGACTTTGGCACATTTAATTATGACGCACTTCCTAAGATCTGCAATTCTGCACATTCAGCCAGGCACATGTTACGTATCTGGTCAATTCATCAATCATAACTTTGACAACTATGTGTAATATCGCCTGCCAGTTACACGTGGACGATTTTAATTATTCGGAAATTCTTTAGGTAAGAAGCATTGCATAAAATTATTTAAAGGGAGACGCCTATCAACAAGTAATCATTTGGAAAGGTTGAAGGGCATAATTATGTACCCGAAAACTAAAATAGGCCTCCGAATCAGGCAGGCTTAGCTACTGCTAGGCTACACATCCACAATTAACATTTATTATGCACAGTCCACTGAATATGAATTGCCATAATAAGTCAGCATAGGCTTAGCTGGGAGGTGGCCAGGGTGGGCAGTGCACACCTTAGAATGCTGTGGTCCCTCTCCCTTCCCTTAAAAAAATCCCGAAAACCGTTTTCAAATATAAAGCTAAAATAATAACGCCTTTCCTGATTGAGTTCATGAAAGGAATAACTAGAACTAGAAACTTGCACCGTTTGTGCTCTAGATGGCGGGATTTAGGCTGAGGCTACAGTAGGGAGCGATTTACGATGCGACTGGAAGAGCGAAACGAAAAAAATATGGTATGGCTACATTACAAGCGAAATTCCGGCGTATATTCGATATAAATTCGCTTCAATTTCGCTCATAATTATGTTGATGTAACCGATGCCATGATTTCAGTAATGTTGTTCCTATCCCATAAAGAAATCTAAGATCGCTTATATCGTGAGCATTCATTTACTTGTTTTAATCGCTCATGCGTCGCAGGTCGCGTCGCGTCCTAATGTAGCCTCAGCCTTAGTATAAACACAGAAGTCTTTAAAAAAAAAAATGATTGCTTTAATAACAATTTATTATAGTTTAAATTATACAACAATAACGCACAGATTTTAGAATAATCTTAGCTTTCGAAATGTAGCAACATCAAGGGATCGCCGACAGCAAACGAGATAGATATTTATTATAAAACAGACAAAGGTCATCTTCCCAAAAATTCTCTCTTATGATTCCAGAATGTTTCTTGTGTTCAGTGAACTACTTAACTGTAATCAATAGTGAATACACTGATACAGCAGATCATTTAAGTAGCTAAAAGTTTGAGATTTTAACATATACCATTCAATTAAGAAAATTCTGGCAAAGGAACTGAAGTGAGTCTATCACTTCAGTTCCTTTGCCAGAATTTTCTTGGACTGTAAATGCATTAAGATAAGATAATAATTTATTTTGCTAGAATACGAGTATAAATACATTAGCTGGTAGTTTCAAATATTGTCCGTCATATTCAACAGATTCCCGGGATTAAACAGATTTCCGGGTCCAAGTAATGTTAACACATTCTCTGAATAAACTTCGTTGGGGTATCCAGTTTTGTTACGATTAAAATAGGTGGAAGGAACCACATCTTTATTCTTGCTGGAGTATCTTGCACGTACCCAAATATTATTACAATAATAGTTACATATATGTATTTTGTTGAACTAATTCGGTTCTAAATGCGAACAAGTCAAAGACCTATCCGGGTAATTGGCATGACAGAACATACCACCATTCCAGAGAGTAAAATTGTATCTGAAATTACTACAACTCGTTAACCTAACTTATATTATGGTAATAGGCCTATGGCATGACAGAACATGATAAAAAACAACTACATATGTACTATTACAGCCGACGTAACTAACCATGATGTCATTAGATAAAAGTGTGTTAGGCCCATGTATAATTTCTTCATACCGTTCATAAATATCAGAAGAGATCTTCGGTGGTGAATGTACAGATCTGCTACGTGAGACGAAAACGGAAACTTGACGGGGTATTTGGCCCTTGGTAGATCTAAAAGCGGTTCAAATTGGCAACCAAAGCAGTTCCTAATAGATATCATGGAAATATTTCAATTTACCTCGGATAAAGTCGATAAAGTTCAAGGTTGCGCGTCAAGGTCATTCCAGATATTAACAAAGAAATGGGCCTTATTATGATAAAGCCCATTTCTTTAGACGTCGAACAATTGGTTACAGTGTACAGACTATTGTCTAAGCACAGCCAGCTAGCGGAAATCTACAGAGGTGACCTGACCGCAAATTCTCGTTCTAAATCTAGAGGCAGCCTCATCTCGGCTACATACAAATGTCAAAAACTTATCAAAATGTAGGGAAATTACATGTATTTTTTGACAGATAGAGACTGAGATGAGAGTGTGGACGTGAACTGCCCCTCAGATAACTGGTTGTCAATCATCGTACGATCCAGGCGTTTCTGACTCAATGGAAAATAAACAACGAGCCGCACCTGGTGGGTCAATATGCTAATAAGATTCTTATAATAACTACCGATTACAATACACACAAGGTAACTACCTATCCGGCTACATTGTTCATAAATTGTTTTAATTCTATGATATTATCACCTGAACAATGTTATAAACAGATTCCTATTCGCGTGACGGATTGCAAAATCGATTTTCAATTATTCTGGAGTAACGTGTCGGCCGGCAGTTATTGGGTGTTTTTTCAGGTGAAAATGTGAGTTTCGCCGGCCGGCGAGTGTTGGCGAGTATCAACGCCTGCGGGCTTGTGGAGTGAGAGAGGAGTGTGTCATAGGACTCACCAGACTCGGCGCGCTCGGCCTCGTCGTCGGATTCCGTGCCGGAGTCGCGCTCCTCCACCTGCAACAACAAGCAAGCAGCTCAGTCCTGCGGAGCCCAGCGCTGGGCGTGGGGCCCGTACGTTCGCTTCCTTTGTTCTGCGGCGGCCATTTTCTGGTGCCGAAGCGACCTTCGCAGCGCTCGCTAGCGCCGACACCCACCTTCTCGGAAACGCTCTCCTCATTCAACGAATGCGTTCGCAGCTTGTGAGTCAGGAACTTGAGCATTATTGAGCGTCGCTCGCTCTCGCCTCGTCGCTCACTGCGCACTTATGTCTCTGTACTCGACACGCACCGCACGAGATCCTACAACCCTCACGTCTATGGGAAACGTTCCAAAAACATTTTAAACCTCAATAACATATCCGCATATCGCTCGCACGCGACCGCACCCAACCACCTCCTTTGAACGCCGGACTACTACTAGTTTAGTTAGAGTAGCCTTGCGTACGACGCAGTCAGCTGAAGTGGGCACGACTCATTAATACCGAAAGGGCCTAAGAGCAACCGCGCTAAATACTACGCCCCGGAACGAAATTCACGATCGCAATGATAAACAGAATCATCGCTTGGATTATTAATCGTTTGATGGCTCAAAATCACGTTTAAATATAGCGTAAAACATTTTCGAGTGGCACTCCAAATGGACTCGCCCGGCAACCCATTGATGACAAAGAACCGGAACACGCAGAGATCGGACGCGATTGGACAAAACATACAGAATAGGATCGAAATTTAATGCAACATGTGGCGTCTCGCTCGCACAGTCGCCGGGTTAGCGCACCTAGCGTGTGCGAGCAAGACAGAGCGCACACACACCACAGTTATATAATACCGGCCTGATAATAAATCGCTGATAAAAAAAAGTTGCGCATGTTAAAATACTATGGACATTCCGGTCATAAAATATAGCATCGGCAAATTATTGACTCGGGGCTGATATTTATAATTCAACGGATTTATTTCATAGATAATACCAAGGTAACTATGAATATTTTGATGTTCTTATAAATTCGACACCTAATAGCGTAAGTTTCCTTATACAATTAATATAACAAAAGATGTTGTGATTTCATACATGTGGTTTCTATTGGCATATTCGCCTTATTTTAATATACTTTTTTACTGCTTTATAAGGAAAATATATTAACAGAACCAATTTATTTGTATTGTAGCTATTCCTATATCCATGTTTGAATACCTACTTACTGTAGCGGTCTCATCCGCACTAAGATGTCGGTGGCGCAGTTTCCACCGGCTGGCATAATGAATAGCGCGACGCCATGTCTGTTACCTGCTACCCGTGTCGTCTCGCTCGAACTCACGTTATCTCGCTCGAACACCGGTTCCGCGCGCTATTTCAAATGTACTTAGTCATTTAATTAATATGGAACCAGACTTTACAGTAGTGAGTAGAGTATTAAATAATCTGTTTTAACATTGAAATAAACATTAAATACACATATCATTATGACTCATTTTGGCAGCAGATATTTTCTATTTTATTTAACACTACTAGAAACTTCTAACAATTTAATCAGGAAGTGCTCTTGAATAAACAATAAAATATATTTATAGTACCGAATGTAATTAATGTATTGGCATGATACAGTTGTAAAATAAATCTGTTGACTTCTGCATCTGATAGTTGTCACTAACATGCTGCTAGGATGTATTCTCAGCATCACGTCGACGCCCTGCCAAAGTAGGAACATGCATTGCTTGACCTCTTCGCATTTTTTAAGAAAATTCAGAACCTATTTTAATACAGTTTATTTACATTTAACTAAAGTATGAACGTACCATTTTGTTCGGTAACTTTTTTCATCTTGTAGGTAGGGACATTATTCCATTGTTACAGAAATTTTGGGACTTCTGATCCAAATACCGTGACAATTGGTTTTGGCAGTCCTCTCGTGGTGTTAACCTGACACTACCTAAACAATTTTGTAGACAGAAACAGGTGGAAATCTGAAGGTGCAAGGTCAGGACTATTCGGCGGATGCATTAACACCTCCCAGCTCTTTAATTTTGGTTGAGTGGCTAAAGATGTGTGAGGTCTAACGTTATCATGATGAAAAACCGATGGTCCTGCCTGGTGGTAATAGCTCACAATGAACAATACCCTTGCAATTCCACCACACACAGCCATAGGCGTACCCATGGGCATGGGATGCCAGCTGACCCCCCAAGAAATCTCGAACATTTCTTATTACCCACTCTAAAACATTGACTCCCCCCCCACCCCCACCAAGGCCTGACTTGTCTTCCCCAAGGCCTGACTTGCCCCCCTAGACCAGAGGCTGGGTACGTCAATGCCCACAGCATCACCTTGTTGCGAGTTAACCCAGGATTCGCCACAGACTGTGAAACCTGCTCGGCCTTTGACCACGACATTTCCGCGCGTTCTTGTCGTACATGATCCACTTTCCATCCCAGTAATCAGCTTCTTCGAAAATGGTTCGGTTTCAATACGTCGTAACAAAGAATCACAAAGTAACAGTAGGTAGTAGTTTCGCCAAGTCTCTCTTATCGTCTGCGGATAATCTCCCAGTGACCATTAGCAGTAGTAGTTGAAAGAGTTTGCAGGATAACTAATGACGAGTCTGTCTCAAAAACTAATTAAAACGAGAGGAATAAAACCAAAGCGAGGCTTTGCGATACATTATAGAGTATATATTTTTTAAATATTTAGAATAATTTTCTGTATAAATAAAATAAATCGATATAAAAATAAATACTTAGTCGATATTAAAAATAAGTTTCGAATCAGCCCCCTAATTGGCGAACACATTTTTGTCAAATGATTGCGACTAGTTGGGATCGTTCCGACCGAACGGACCAATGGGCGGTCCGAACGATACCAACTGATCCCAACTAGTCGCAATCATTTGCCAAAAAAGTGTTCGCCGATTAGGGGGCAGGTTTCCGTTTAATGGCAGATTCGTCACATATACAATATGTTAAGAAAACCCTGTCCGACCCATAAGGATAATAAAGGTTAGGTAAACAGATGACCAAATATAATATAAAATTTTACATAATCATCATAGTAACAATACTAATGAATTTTGAAATAATCCTTTTTTCCCAGGAATTAATTCCAATTTCCCCGAAATTTGGTAATTTTTAAAAAAGTGATAACACCTATTGATAAAATATTAAACTAAGGTAGATATGTCACTAGCGCACTAAAAATGAAGCGTACAAAAGGAAGTAAGTCCTGTATCTCGCTTTAGTCACTCTCGATACACTCGTAAAAACAAACGACAAACACTAACAGCGCAAACGACAAACACTAGCCATCTTTTTCTTCTCTATGCTTTAGATTGCGCCCCATCTCACTCACACTGTACCAATGTATGCCGAATAAAAATATGCATGTGTGCTGCTGCTGTGTTCGGCACATTTTTTTTGGTCAGTTTGTTAGAATATATCGTATCTGTTTAATATTTTATCAATGACAACACCGGTATTATTATAAGCGAATAGTGACGTGACCACGTCACAGGTGCCGCGTACCCTGCCCCCCGCCGCCTGCGGAAGGGGTTGCTTATCTCACATGTATTAAGTTACTTTTTTTTGCGAAATAATATTTTTTTTTTTAGGGGGAATTTTTTTTAAGCTTAGCCTGTCTTTGTCGGCATTAGTAGAATCAGTTATCGATACCTAACAATACCTTCACGGATCGGACAGGGTTTTCTTTACATATTGTATATCAATCACGAAGTAGAAAAAATATTTTATTAAGCTGAGCCAAACGAACGTAAAGGTTTGACTTTTGAGTTCTGTAATTTCGGTCGTGTAATTTTTGCTGCATTAGATTTGATACAAAAGTCATGTTTCATTCACACGGTGACGCAAAATGAGTTCTCTGCCGACTCACACGCATTATTCGGACCGAATTGAGTTTGCGGGGAACGAGGTGGCAAACGCGGGCCAAATGGTAAATACACAAAATATTACAGGTTCCACTGCACGACACAAACATGGGCTATAAACGTTCGATAGGAGTTACCTTTAGGCTGAGGCGAAGTCGTAGAATTGCGACCGAAAGGTAACTCCCCTATATGTAAAATGGGCTTGTGATGTATTGCTGGACAGGTATTTAAAAATAAATGTAAGGGTTTACTCAAATCATTTATTGATAATGTTAATATGTATTTTCGAAAATAATCGCTCCGAAGATAAAAAAGAGCGTCCTCAGCCTCTACCTTTTGAATCATACATTTAAAAAATATGAAAAATGTCACAAGTAGAAATTTTCACGCTCTTGGCCGTTTTTTTTTGTGGCACAATTTATTAGTAGGTACGTATTTGTTGTTTATCTCAGATTAATGTAATATGAGATCAATTCACCACATTACAAATCAAGGGGATGGTCCGAAAACAACAAGGCTAGTGTACTGTGTCAATAACTAGCAATACTACACATATATAAAAACTATATCTTATATCTAACAAAAATATATATCTCTGATATAATATAACATGTACAAATAATGACTAAAACAACATTTGTGAACACTGTTTCACTCTACTTACTTATTTATTTTTAACAACTCATTTATTCACGACATGACGCGGGGCTGGTTTTTTGATATGTTACATTTTACAATTTATAACAATGTGTTGAGATAATTACTCATTTTAATCGTTATATCAATAGTAAAACGTATTTTTGATCAACTTTTAGGTTATAATAGTCACTAATGGTTTTGTTTCAAACTATGTTCATTATTTACTACAATTATGTGTCTTCAAGGCTAGAGTGAATAGGCTCTTAATAAACTAGCGCGCTTTATCATCAACGATTGCATCACTGCTTACCATTAGGCGGGATTGCGGTCAAGCGCTAGTTTATAGGTAATTTATAAAAAAAAAAAATGATACTAATCATTATGATGAACGTAATCAAAATACTAAAAAGTAATCAAGGAATATTTGCAATAAAAATTTGATTTTGCATAAATTGAACCATTAGTTATTGTTTTCAAGTAATGATTGAGTTTCAAGTATCTAAACCTGCCTGAAGCGCGATGCGTCACGGGAGCTCGCAAAATTACACTTCCGCTTGTATGGAGCTTGGGCACGCCACAATAGCGGCGGTAAGTCCCCTCTTTGAGGAGTGGCTAGAGAGGCGCCACGGCGCCTCCACCTTCCGCCTGACGCAGGTCCTCACCGGACACGGTTGTGTCGGGAGGTTCCTGTTCTGTATAAGGCGGAAGGAAACGCCAGGGTGTCACCATTGTGTGGATCGCCCTGACGACACGCTGGAGCATACGGTGGAGGTCTGCCCGGCTTGGATAGAGCACCGCCGTATCCTCGTAGCGGCGATCGGAGGCGATCTCTCGCGTCCGACCCTAGTCCAGGCCATGGTCCGGAACGAGAGGCCATGGCAGGCCGTCACCTCCTTCTGCGAAGTAGTGATGCTGGAAAATTAGGAGGCGGAGCGCTCACGCCACTAGCCGCCGCAGGAGACGCCCGGGAGGGAGACGACATCGAACTCCTAGCCACCGTAAGCATGAGCCTGCGGGCGGTGAGCAGTGGGCAGCTCGCCGCTTGGTGAGGACCAGGCCCGAGTCGACGGCGCGTTGTGTCTCACGCGCGCCTCAAAGAGATGTCAGCACATCGTGAAGGGGCCCACGAAGACCGATGCCACCTGGGTCAGGGTTGCGGGTTGGTTAAACAAGAAACCGTGGCCCTGGCCGTCGCACAGGCAAGCGAAGAAACACGGGTGGGTTTTAGTAAGTAAAAGTCTGACGCGCCCTTCCGCTCCGCCCAGGGCGGGAGAAGTCATTTGATGATTTCCCATTCCATTAAAAAAAAAGCTTGTAGGTATTGAGCTAAAAATAATTCGCGAACATCTATACTCTATACTAATATATAAAGCTGAAGAGTTTGTTTGTTTGTATGTTTGTTTGTTTGTTTGATTGAACGCACTAATCTCAGGAACTACGGGACCGATTTGAAAACTTTTTTTTTGCATTAGATAGCCCATTAATCCAGGAAGGCTTTAGGCTATATAACATGCGACCAATAGTACCGAAGCATAACTTACTCCACGCGAACGAAGTCGCTGGCGGCCGCTAGTAAAAAATATGGGAAGAAGAATATCAGTAATAAAACTCCTTAAGTTGAATTTTCCTCAAATGTCATAATCTCATGAAATAGTAATGCAGTGGGGAGATAACCCTAATGCATCGCGGTGAATTTTATTACTATAATTGTATATTTGTTAAAGCCGCGAATATATTAAGATGAATGTACCTACAACCCAATACTGACACAAATTGCAGCGAAACAACTCTAATATTTATCGTGCTACCCTCAATATAACTATATAATAAACAATACTTGTAACAACATAACGACACCAACAACAACGTGTAGCGCGCACCTACTTATATATTGTACACACATACACTACATTATATACCTTATTACTAGAACATTACACAACGGTCATATTAATATTGTTTGGGTTAACTTACGGCAAGATCTATATATATAGAACAATTATTATCTAACACTTGCGCTGTACACCTCACAATGTGCTACCGTTTGACCTGTGTGTACACATGAAACATTCTGCTTCTAAAACAATGTAATACAGCACATCAACTTACATTCTGTCCTCTAGGTTAACAGTTTATTGAGGTTTGACATATTTTTTAATTCCCATAACAATTTTAATTCAAGTGAATTAACTTCTTTATCAATAAAAAAAAATAAATAAAAGAGATGGAACTACTGATTATAATAGCAGTCGCGTAGTCGACATTTCTATAATTTACACTTTAATTACCATGTAGTATGATTATCGATTTTTCGTTGTAGAATAAAAACTGGTGCAGTTTCTATGGCTGTGTTTATTAATATAAAATACAAAACAACATACATTAGATACTTTAATTCAATTTTGCAGTCAAAATAAAGGATGCACTAGTTTCACTTATTAGATGTGTTATATGTATATGTCGTAGCCCAGTGGTTAACTTAGCCATTTAGTAAACTACCTAGCTTTAAGAAGAAGTGTTTGCTTCGCTTCGCTCTCTCGGCTCGCAAGCGGGTGATCGCAGTTTCAACCTAACGCATTTGGTCGGGGCGCCTTGGGTTAGTTAGCGACAAATTTGGCTCTATTAGATTCATGTATACAATCAAGTATTTTCTTACTGAACGGACAGCTGAGAGCCTGTGACGCTTGGGAGTTTGTTGCATCTCTTTTTTTTCTGCGGAAATCACTAGTAAATGGTGAAGGGCGAACGTGTTGGGGGACTGTCTTTTGTAATTTTGACTTTCGAGGAGTGCTGAGTCTAATTTGAATAAATGAATTTGACTTTTAATTTTGGAAGAAATCATAAATAAGATATAATACGAGGTAGTTCAAATATATTTTAGAATTAACATTTACGTATTTACAATATGTTCGCGCCATCTGCTGAAGATGCGACGAAACCAACACTACACCAGACCGCGGACCAGAGGGACACTCACCGACGACAGCCAACGGACGCACTAGCTATTTTGTATATTTTAAATATAACTCTAATTTTCTATTAAGATATTTAAAAAAAAACGCGAATAATAAAGAAGTCATTGAAGCAAAACCTGGACAACCTGCAGCCCGCAACACAATAGTTAAAATCTAAAACAAAAAACGGTTAACTTGTAGAGGACAAAGTGTAGACTTTTGGAACACACATGTTGTCGTGTCGTCAACACTACGGATTATTCGGCGTGTTGTCTTGTACTGATCACAATGGAAAATTCTCGTTGACAACGTTTCATACGTCATATAATATAGAAACTGTGCCGTGTACAAAAAGCCTTACGATTGTTGCTATTTTTGACATTAAATTGATTAGAAAGTTGTCCTCTGTCAACATCATTTATATGTATGTTGAACGAGACAGAGATAACAACAATAGCTGTAAAGGATACTCTGCAGTCACTCAAATGTTAATAAGTTACTGGTGAGTCATTCGTTCAAAGTGTTTCTTGATCACATCACTTATTACTAATTAACCATTATTATCTTAATGAATTACATCTGGTCGTATATAAGACTTGTCCTCTTACCATGCCATTTTACTTTAGAAGAAGCTGTATCTATAAATTATATATACAGCTTCCATAACTTAAATAGTAGCCGCCATTTTGATGTACTTTGTACTTACAAGTAGGTTCTAGATGTATGTATATACAAATGTAACGGTATCAGACATATACAAAAATGATTTAGTTGGAAAAAAACTTAAATTTCCACTCAATAAAGATAAGTTTATGCTACAACTTTAAACACAACAACGCGGATCAACTTTATCACTAATGCTCTCTAAAATGAACTTAACAGTCATTGAAATAATGTTGATATTTGATTAACTTTACATAGGGTCGGGGTGGGCCGGACACACTGCGTACGTACGTAACTACACGTCTGGTTATACAAATGTGCAACTTCCATATGAATTTTGCACACTATGCCGATGAATAATATTCCACAAATACACACATAATTAGTAGCAATTTTCGTGTTACATGAGCTTTATTATGTTTACTTATACGTATAAAACCTGTCTGGCAGGACTGGGCATTACAGAACAGAATAAAAATCGTCCTTGGATACCTGTCATGTGTACGAGTATATTAGTGCTGAAGAATGTGGTTCTTTAATAAAACATATCTAAATAGTATTAGTATATACAATAAATTATATGTATTGGCTGAAAAAGAGACGCGAATAATGTTTCCATAAATCTCTTCCACTTGTGATTTACAATACACTGGATGAGGTTGTGGTTGATTCGCTTATTAGATAGTGAAGACTAGCGATCATTGAGCGTAAGTATAGCACAACGTGACAATGTCTTATTTAATAATAATATAGTATATTGTTTAATACATTTTAAAGCAGTAAGCGCCGCCTATATTTTGTTAAGTGAGTTGAAGTCACAAATAATCTAAGTAAACGGAAGATTGCATGGAAGTACTTATTTCCATTTCTCTTTTTCAGCTAACTCATATAAATTTACTTTGGATTGATAGTGGTTGAGTTCACTCTAGAAATGTCACAACGGTCGTAATGTCTGTAAAAAGGTGTTGCAGGTTGTAATCTGTACAAACTAGTTTTAAGTAGACACTTTGCTTATGATATAATAAATTATTTCTAATGAGATTCGACGCACAGCGCCTAGAATTTTGACCTCACGTGTCATGAATGTATTAACTAAGTGAGTTATCACAAACATTATAATTGCATTTCATACATGAATTTTTGGTGATATTAATTTTCGTGACAATTGTAATCTTTTACTAATAATATATATATGGAGTTCATATGATCTACTAGTATCGTAAGTGGGGTGAAATTGGACTTTTATTAACATAACTTGGGGTTAGTTCTAATTCTACACCGATTATATAACCCACCAACTATCGGCCGATTTCGATCACCTCCATACTTTGCAAAGTTATGGAGCGTGTATTGAACTCGCGCCTCTTGGCATACCTGGAAGGTAACGATCTCCTCAGTGACCGACAGTACGGGTTTCGCCGCAATCGGTCAACTGGGGACTACTAGTGTATGCCACTCACTTGTGGGGCGAGGCCCTCGAGAAGCTGGGGAATTGCTGTCTCTCTTGATGTCTTGAAGGCCTTCGACCGGGTATGGCACGCTGGCCTTTTGAGTAAGCTTCCAGCGTACGGCATTTCCCCTAGCCTGACTGGCTGGGTAAAAGACTTCCTGACAGAACGGTCCCTCCGAGTCGTTGTCGACGGATGCTCATCTGAGCCCATGCCCGTGTTCCCCAGGGGTCTGTTCTCTCTGCAACTCTGTTTCTGCTGCATATACGATTCCCAGTATCTATGGGTATGCAGATGACAGCACAGTTGTGAAGAGATATCTGCCGGATGCTCGGGCTAGTAGGGAATCAATCCGGTCCGGTAGAGCGAATGAGTGTTGCACTACAGGCAGTCTCCGAATGGGGCAATGCCAATCTTGTAGCATTCAATGCCACCAAAACACAGGTGTGTCTTTTCACCGCCAAAAGGAGCCCGTTCACCTTGGCTCTTACTTTTCGGAATGTATCCTTGGAGTGTGATTTCCTCTAACCGAAACTTTGGGCGGTTCATTGAGTCCAAGGCCAAGGTGGCTGCCAGGAAACTTGGCGTTATCGCAAAGGTTCTACGGTACTTCACACCAGGGCTGCTTCTAATGATGTACAAAGCACAGGTCCGTTCGTGTGTAGAGTACTGCAGCCACATTTAGGCTGGTGCTGCTAAGTGTCATCTGGCCACTTTGGATTCAGTGGAGAGGCGTGCGAAGAGGCTGATTGGTGACCTTGATTTAACTCGAGACGGTTTCCAAAGCCTGGAGCACAGGCGTAGACTAGCCAGCCTTTCGGTGTTCTCTAGGATGCATTTTGGGGAGACTGCGAGGGAATTGCATGATTTAATTCCCCCACCTTCGTTCCACCATCGGACGAGTTTTCACCCTTACGTTGTTAACACTACTATGATCCGGACGAAGCGTTTCGCCTCCTCCTTTATACCTCGTACATCAAGGGACTGGAACAACTTGCCGGCGGCGATGTTTCCGTCGGACTACAATTTGAGTGTCTTCGAGGCTAGAGTGAATAGGCTTTTAATAAACTAGTGCGCTTTACCAAACGATTGCGTCACTGCTTACCATCAGGCGGGATTGCGGTCAAGTGCTAGTTTATAATTTCATAAAAAATAATATATATATATAAGTAAATTAATTTTGTACTTCCACAAAGAGATGCTGCGAGGAGCAAATTACAGCTGCATCGCATTGCATCTTTAATGGGTAGGTGCGATCCGTCAGAAGTGATGATTCATACAATACGTGCGACAGTGATGAATGTCATAAAGACGCAAGACGGACAGCTGGTGTCAGTTGATGAAGATCTCGTCCATGAGGTAGTCGGGGTGTGTGTGCGCGTGCGAGATGAAGTCCAGCGCCGCCTGCGACACGGCGGCGAGGGGGGGCGCGGGGGGACACACACCCGCCAGGTGGTGCGCGAGCTCGGCCGCGGCGTGCGGCAACACGTACCGCCTGTAGGGCACCAACGTCGGCACGATGTCCGTCTCCAGCCCCTGGAACCTGCAACATATACACCACCATACATGCTACTAGTTTATTATTGACTGCTCGACCGTCTCTCGACGGCGGCACGCTCCGCTCGTAGTCCGACGAAAAGCCCACAATAGAGACCTAACAAAGAATGCCGAGAACCAGTAGTCGTAACACAACTTAAAGAAAGGAGCGAGTGTGACATTCAAAAAATTCTCGGCCACGATCGATTTCAGCCCCCTGATAAACATATTATCATCAATTTATATTTTTTATCAGATTAACATGTAATAGTTATTTATGTCACCACTGTCAAGCAATAATAGTTATTGTAATAAGAGTGATAATTTGTGCCACGAAGCAAAGCTAAGTGACAGCTGTTGGAATTATAGTAATTTAGATTCTGGACGGTACAACTATTAAATTCTTTTGTGGTCTCCATAGCTATTTCAAAAAGCGTTAAAATATTGTCCATTTCTATAGTATCACTAATATCACTCATTTCCAAAACAATTTTATTTATAAATGCAGATAAAAGTTAACAATGGCGCGAAAATAGCACGACGCACGCATCTTTATTTTGTTGTTATAATCCGACAAAGGCAATTCATCCATACAGCCTAATAACATGCTATGTTAAGCCGTGACGCAAATAGGCGTGGTTTTTCGCATAATCATATTATGTTGATTTTTTGATGCCAGAGCCATAAAAAAAAAAAAATGTATCATTGTAGTACGGTTTACCCGTGTGGAAATGGTCGTTATAACACGACTTGGCAGGAATGAGTACTATTGAGATATGACTTATTAGCAAATTACCAAATAGTCGTAGAAAAACATTTTTTAAAAATAAGTACTGCCCCCCGGTAAGTCGTTTTACGTAAGTATAAACAAACACCACACTCAAGTCAGTGTCATAAAAGAAAATTATAAAGTTATTGCCATCCGTTTACCAATATATTGCAATATTTCAAAACGATACCAAAAAAAGGAAATATCACTAACATAACAAAATTTACATCACAATAGTCCTTACTCAATAAAACTCTTACACCAAACTCAAAAACATATCATTTGTAAGTATTAATAAATGATTTGTTTTTGAGTACGGTGTAAGAAACTAACTACTTTTATAGTTCTATTAATAACGCATTGTAAACAGGCAAGACATTACTTTCATAGTAAAATAACCGTAAACTTTACGGTTGCTTACTTTTTATCCACTTTTCACATGATTTTAAAAAGTTAGTAGAACACATTTTTAAAATGAAGCTTTAGTTTAATAATAAAAGTTGAAAACCACGAAATATGACACTAAAATGTGACGTTGCCAGTTGTACGCAGTAAACGCTCTTAACTCATGGTGTCTGCGGACTGCGGCAGCGACCTGCGGGCTGAGGGGGGCATCACGACCGCTAACGCAGTCGCCGAGTATATTCGATCAAGAAGCCTACCAGACGACAAACGCGCGTGTTATATCTATAACGAGTCATAATTCTAATAAAAGTATTGTATTGTGGATTGCTTAAGTTTAGTTGATTCCGAGGGTAGAATAACTTTTATAAAATTATAAAAACGGCTGGATGGTACTCTGAGAGTGGCATTTCCCATAAATACGGTGACTCGTCCCTTAGTAGGGAGTCTTCATCGAGCCGTCGGACCGAGCACACCACCAGTTAAGTATTCTTAATATTTGTTATAGGCACATAATTCTTATGTGCCTGGTGTTATGTAAATTGTATTGCTGATATTGCTGATGATTCCAAATATGCCCAGTGTGTAATGTTATAAGTAAATATAGACATAATGATTCTTCCATAATGTCTGCTTTAATATTATTTAATAACCCACACTCTGCTATCCTAACACGCGCGATTATCTTTGTATACAGTTCACTTGTAAACTTTATTTAATATATATTTTGTCAAGAAAAGCGGCATTTATTTCCCGGACTACTCAACACATGGTGACTAAAATGACAAAACCTTCGCTAGGCACTGCTACTATCCCCACGTTCCTATATGCACTGCTACTATCCCCACGTTCCTATACGCACTGCTACTATCCCCACGTTCCTATACGCACTGCTACTATCCCCACGTTCCTATACGCACTGCTACTATCCCCACGTTCCTATACGCACTGCTACTATCCCCACGTTCCTATACGCACTGCTACTATCCCCACGTTCCTATACGCTCTGCTACTATCCCCACGTTCCTATACGCACTGCTACTATCCCCACGTTCCTATACGCACTGCTACTATCCCCACGTTCCTATACGCACTGCTACTATACCCACGTTCCTATACGCACTGCTACTATCCCCACGTTCCTATACGCACTGCTACTATCCCCACGTTCCTATACGCTCTGTTACTATCCCCACGTTCTTATACGCACTGCTACTATCCCCACGTTCCTATACGCACTGCTACTATCCCCACGTTCCTATACGCTCTGCTACTATCCCCACGTTCCTATACGCACTGCTACTATCCCCACGTTCCTATACGCACTGCTACTATCCCCACGTTCCTATATTTTTTCGTTTAGAATTGCGTGTTTCCCTCTGGGCCGCCTTGTAATTTTTCAATGAATTTCTTCTTCTCGTTAACATTATTAAATTTTATATCTTTTTGACCCTATTAAAAACTAAACTAAAAACTAACTAAATAAACTTTGCCACTTCCATGGCGACCACGGTGTGGTCAGTAGAGCAGCAGAGGTCATGTAACTGCATGTTTTGGGGACAGAAAGCAAGATTTGCGATATAGCTTTTCTAGTGCTTGACTACAATCCCGCCTGATGGTAAGCAGTGATGCAATCGTTGATGGTAAAGCGCACAAGTTTATTAACTTAAAAATCTTAGTGAGTAGGAAGGAAGACGGCAGTTGAGCGAGGTGATGCAATGTTAAACCCAACAACACGACCAACGCTGCTGCACCAGAGGGAGATTAATCTGGAGACCCTCCACGATCAAACTACGGACTCAATAACATTTGGCATTTAACATCGTACCCGGCATACATCGCAATACAACTGCTCAGACCAGTCCTCCGCACGGCTTCACCAGACATCATGCCGGAACACGACGAATTGCTTGGCGGCAAGACTTTGTCTGGTGGGTGGTAACTTCTGCCGGCAGCCGATGTTATGGCCTACCACCGAGTAGACATAGTAGCTTCTCAATTATATACATCAGTATGTATTCAATTGTGAAGCTATTTCGCATAGCCCGCATAGCATCGATAGACAACAACAATTTTACAAATCTCCTGTTATTTACATGATTATCGACTTTTACACGTTAACTTTATTAATAATTCCTATTGCAGCATATTTCAATAGAATCACTAAAATAACATGCATAATAACTTGATATTTCGAAAAACCATTAAAAAGTCGACATTAATTTTACGTGATAGCTCTACAAAAAAAGTAATACAATATATTTATTAATAAAATACAAAATGTGTTTTATTAATACAACACATTTTGTGGAATTCAAACAATGAATAAAGTTGAGGCATTTGTCAATACGATTTTTCGTATTTTAATTACTGTCAAATCAACTGAATAACACATGCATTTCTTTCTTTCAAGTATGGACTAAGTATAATATAAATGTATCAAAAAATGGAACCTATTAGGAAATTAGCTTACTTGTGTGTTATATTTCATTCAAATCGGTTAAGCGTTCTAAGCAAATCTATACTAATATGTAAAGCTGAAGAGTTTGTTTGTTTGTTTGTTCGTGCTAATCTCGGGAACTACTGGATTTGAAAAATTCTTTTTGCGTTGGATAGTCCATTAATCCAGGAAAGCTTTAGGCTATATAACATCACGCGCTGACCAATAGGAGCGGGGCATAACTAACTCCACGTGAACGAAGTCGCTGGCGGCAGCTAGTCATAAATAAGTATCTAAATAAATAAACTGTGTACATTAGTAGGAAGTAGAATTATTACTTTTATGAAAATCACACTATCTAGAAAAGGTTGTTAACATCTGTCTTTTAGGCATAAACTACTCGTTGCCCAGCAACGGTTTGCTTACCTCTATTCTTTATCGAATTTGGCCGACATATAGGTAGGCCCACTTTACCAAGTTGGACTTCCAAGTGGACCACTGAAGGTTACGATTTTATTGGACTTCATAAACAATTGCAATGGACTAAACGCCCCACTCTAATTCGCATCCTCTTGAACAGTTATAGCCTGGGTTCAAGCCTACAGCAGATTTTAAATGTATCTGGCAAGATTTAAAAATCATTAAAACGATTAACTGAGAAACGTTTGAAATCTGTTGGCGGATGGGAACAATTTATGTAGATGGTCATTTTTTATTTACGTATTTCTGACTTATTCCGCTCGGATTATTGTTTGATATTATGAAACTTGATCGATACATTATTAGCGACAGTTTTGATGACGAACGATCTTACCGACAAGTCGGATTAATGACATACTTTTTCTTATCTGGCACTGACTGTATACCAAACTCAACACATGCAAATCTCGTTTTACGTTCATAAGTACAACCGAAAAACATACTACACCAAACTCATCCATGTCTACTCTGGGCTTCTATGTCATCAAAAAACGTGGGTACGTCATATAGCTTACTAGCTGCACCACACGGTTTCACCCTTGCTTTTATTTATATGCCCCGCTCCTATTGATCGCAGCGTGATGTTATAATCCAGGGAGCCTAAATCCTCTCTGGATTAATGGGCTATCCAGTGCAAAAAGATTTTTTCAAATCGGACCAGTAGTTCCTAAGATTAGCGCGTTCAAACAAAACTCTTCAGCTTTATATATTAGTATATAGATTTTGAAATGTGTATACGACAAATATGAAAAAGATATACAAGAACCAGTGATACATACACAAGATCAAAGTGATGAAGTGATCAAGCATAGCTGGCAAACTTTTTAGACAGTTTTTTTAGAAATTTTGAATGCTCAATACATTGTATGCACGCATAAATGATGATCCGTGTGAGGCGCATATGACCTTTATGTTTTTACCATGTTAAGTTTAATAAATGTTACGAATGCACCTTACGTCGATGGCATAAGGTTTAATATTGCGTGACATGCAGTACGCAACTTTTAAGCCCTATATCTTGAGACCTAGGCATTGTGAACGAAAACGATTGGTTTCATCAATATCGTCAACGAAGTGTCAATATCGAAATTTCTAGAAACTCGTCTCCGGTAAATTACCGTAGGTACCTGCCGAATGTACTCGAAGTTATCTGCTATTATTATTGATTCTGGACGGATCTGGAATGTTCGATCAGTTGATCTATATAAATCCCAGTGCGCCAGCCCGCAGTCAGTCTGCATTTGACTAGCGAAGAGGAACAAGCGACAGTTAAGAAGCGATACCAAAGAAGATCTACAGCGACAACCCAACGAGAACTTTGAGGACTACGTGAAGTAATATCTATAGTGTTGTTGTGTGTACGGTACGGACTTCGTGGACGTAAGGAAAGACTTCGGTACGACATCAGCTATCAGCCTACGATCGACTGTACCTTCGTTTCCAATAAACTTCGTAACTCTTAACCGGTATTTTAATACCCCCAGCCCGTAACATAAATATAAAACAGTATGATGTACTCACGTGGCGAGGTAGTACTTGTGGTAGTGGTGGTGCGCGGCGACAGTCTCGGCCAGCTGTCGCAGTGCGGCGCGCAACAACATATCGCCGAAGTGCGGCGAGCGGTACACCACGCGCCGCCCCAGTAGCGGGGATTGTACTGCACACACAATATCATTATATGTAGTGCGGCGAGCGGTACACCACGCGCCGCCCCAGTAGCGGGCACTGTACTGCACACACAATATCATTATACGTAGTGCGACGAGCGGTACACCACGCGCCGTCCCAGTAGCGGGGATTGTACTGCACACACAATATCATTATACGTAGTGCGGCGAGCGGTACACCACGCGCCGCCCCAGTAGCGGGCATTGTACTGCACACACAATATCATTATACGTAGTGCGGCGAGCGGTACACCACGCGCCGCCCCAGTAGCGGGCACTGTACTGCACACACAATATCATTATACGTAGTGCGACGAGCGGTACATCACGCGCCGCCCCAGTAGCGGGCATTGTACTGTACACACAATATCATTATACGTAGTGCGACGAGCGGTACACCACGCGCTGCCCCAGTAGCGGGGATTGTACTGCACACACAATATCATTATACGTAGTGCGGCGAGCGGTACACCACGCGCCGCCTCAGTAGCGGTTATTGTACTGCATATACAATCCCATTATACGATAAAATTCCAAACAGTTGTGGATTTTGTGAATATTGATCAATAAAATTTCCGTCGTTGTCGGTAATTGGGTGACATATTGCTAGTTATAGCGTATACTGATTTTTATTATGTAGGAATCAAAGTAGGTATGTAACTATAGCTAGCGGATTTTTTTATACAGATATCGTAAGCCCAGCTTCTTAAACTAGGACAACCTGTGTCTTAAGCTACAGTGTTCAGCAGTAAGGGTACGGACTGTGCAAACTTATTTTCGTGTTAACTTTCAGATTTAATTGCCAATTCCGCGCTATTTTTTAACACTATTTAATGTTGGCTTGTCGTCTATAAACACTGTATCATCGACATATACAAAAAATGCCGAGTTAGGGAGGGAAATTGTGCATAAGCCATTAACATATATTTAAAACAAAATAGGAGCCAAAATGCTACCTTAGGGTACTCTATAAGACAAGATTTCTTCATCACTGTAGCGATTATCAATTTTGATTCCTAAGGTGCGGTTTTCCAGAAGATCTTTAAAGATCCGCAGTGCTATACCTCTAACATCTAGTATCTCAAATTAGGCCACAAGTACGGAGACAAGAAGTGTGTTACATGCACTCGAAAGGTCTAGAAATATTCCTAGGCATTTGGTTTTTCTATCGAGATTCCCAGCAACTAACTCCGTTAAATCAAGTATTGTATGTCCAGTGGAGACACCGGTACGGAAACCATACTGATTATCTGCTATGATCTTGTATTTATCCAAGAAGTTCTTGAGCGGGTTACTGAGAATCCTTTCCAGAACCTTGGAACTAGTAGTCAGAACCGAAATGGGTCTACAGTTGTTGACACAGGTTATGCTCCCACCCTTGTGGGTAGGGTGCACAACAAAACTATTAAACATGTTAGAGACATGCTTCTGAGTAAGGAAAATCTTAAAAGACGTGTTCGAGCACGAATAGCAGTTTGAGGACGCAATTTCTTTTTTACTTTAGGTGCCAATATTTTCGAAAACATTCAAAATTATGAAAAATTATTTTAGTAAACCATTTTCAAATACCTATTCAAAGATATGTCGCACGTTAGGGTTGAAAAGATAAAATAAAACTTTTCTCATTTTGTAGGTTTTTTGTTTTTTTTTTTTACCGCATCGCTGTCAGCAGGAAAAGTGCTCAAGGCTGGCAGCATAAGCTATTTGACAGATTTTTAATTTTTATCTTGAATTACTTGGTTGCTGTTAAGAAGTTCACCGAAAGTATTTTTTTAAATATGTGTTTCGTTAGAAATATGTAAATGAAAATTCAAAATTCAAATAAGCCGCCGAAACGCTTTATTCAGCAATATGGCGGTGCGCTTTGTAAGTGACGTCACAAGCGGTTTTCGGTTCCGCTGTGGTGTTTGTGTTTATTTGTTATTTGTTGTTGTTTATCTAATAAAATTGTTTACAAGTGGTGTGGTGTACCAGGTTGTACAAATAAATAGTTAAATCCTTCTAAAAACGCTAAAACACCTGAGAACGCATAGAACGACAACAAGTGTTTACGCGCGTATGACGTCATCGTGACATTGGCCAATCCGGATCGTTTCACAATATGTGGCGCGAGAAACAAAAAGCCAAACATATTTTGGTGTTTTTGGATATACTAATTGTTATTATTTTTATTAAAACTCATGTAAATGACATAAATAACCCTCATTTTATACAATTAAAGCAAATAATCACAAATAAATTCATACTGTCAAATAGCCTATTGTCACGTTATATGGCAATGCTGATTCCTTGGAGAAAAAATAAGCTAGTTGTCTTGTCACGTGAACCGTCGATCAACAGCTTACCGATATTTCAAAATAGTTGTCATAGTATCCGAGGCAGTCGACACCTTCACCGCATTGGCAGCGATGCGGAACCGCATATGTGCGGGTTGCAGAATCAAAGGTAATTTTTTTATATAAATTGTCGCGTTACCTACTAACGGCACATGTTAACAACACATCATGTCGATGTCACACAGATCCTGCATCTCGTAAGCAGTGTCTACAGTACAACTAACATCATAATCATCAACCTTTTTTTTTATCGTTCTACTACTGGGCACAGGTCTCCTCTCAAACAGAGAAGGATTGAGCGTAATCACCACGCTTGCTCAATGCGGGTTGGCGATTTCAGACTTAACTTAAAGTCCAGGTTTCCTCACGATGTTTTACTTTACCTTCAGTCATTGGTGTCCAAGATATACTTAGAAAGTACATATAACTTTAGAAAAGTTACATTGGTACTTGCCTGACCTGGAATCGAACCCGCGCACTCATGCTCGAGAGGCTGATGTTTTAACCACTAGGCCACCACGACTTATACTAACATAATTATATATAGCTTTCCAACATCCATCGACACCGACACCCGTCTGTTCGGAGAATCCGCTCTTTCTATGGAGGACGAGTGAACTTTACACCTTCATGCCTTTGAAAATTTATATTTTTTTACATTTTTGGCGAATACGTTACAAAATGACAACATGGTACTTACATCTCAGTCCGCCCTCGTCTTCACACAGATGGTCCTGGTACAGCGCCGCCGTGGCCGGCGACTGTACCAGCAGCACTCTGACGTCATCACGTTGTAACAGCTCTCGGACCCACGTGTGTGGAGCGGGACCGCACAGGGCCATCACCTCGGGGGAGAACATGTCGTACACCTGCAGACATACAAAAACACAATCAGCCAATAGAATATAATCTATGGCTTATTCAAACTGACTCCTGGAAATAGTCTATGGTTTAGCGACTCTTCTTCAGCCTATAGATATACACTGCTGGACAAAGGCCTCCCCCAAGGCTTTCCACGATGACCGGTCTTGTGCTGCCCGCATCCATCGGCTTCCCGCGACCTTCACCAGGTCATCGGTCCACCTTGTTGGGGCCTCACTATGCTGCGTCTTCCGGTACTTGGCCGCCACTCCAGCCCTTACTGCCCCATCGGCCATCGGTTCTACGAGCAATGTGCCCTGCCCACTGCCACTTAAGTTTACTGACTCGAAGAGCTATGTCGGTGACTTTGGTTCTTCTGCGGATCTCCTCATTTTTGATTCGATCACGCAGAGAAACTCCTAGCATAGCTCTTTCCATTGCCCTTTGTGTGACTCTGAGCCTTCGCATGAGGCCCATTGTGAGCGACCACGTTTCAGTTTCGTAAGTCATCACTGACAACACACATTGGTCAAAGACTTTAGTCTTGAGACACTGTGGTATCTTGGACGACGAGAAGATGTAGCGTAGCTTCCCGAACGCTGCTCAGCCGAGCTGGATTCGCCGAGACACCTCTTTCTCGAAGTTGGACCTACCTAGTTGGACTTTCTGTCCCAGGTATATATACTCGTAAACAACTTCGAGTGTAGAGCAACCAACTACAATTGGAGTGGGTGCGACATGAGAGTTCGACATGATCTTCGTCTTATCCATGTTCATTTTTAGACCCACTTGACTGAGACTGACTTTGTTTTGAGACTGTTTGTTTCCTAAATAAATTAAAAAAAAAAAAAAAAAAAAAAAAATTAGTATCAGTGAACACGCTTTCGACTGAATTCCTTAACTTTGACTGACTGTAACATTAGACTTTGACTGTAACTACGCATTTGACACTATTTAGTCATTTTTATTTTTCTAATTTTCTTGTAATCATATCTGACATTAGTTTATATAGCTATTGACATACTTATGTATAATTGATTGACTTGTTAGGTTTGTCTGTGATTATGTTTTATTTATATTCCAATTCGACATTTTTAATTGTTATAGCCACATGTGGTATTTCTATTTTAATGTTATATATTACGCAATGTTCAACACAATGTAAATTGTTATGAATAAATAAATGATGATGATGATTTATGAATTCTGAAACTGGAAGAACCAAAGTACAAAATCAGGATTTCCATCTTAAAATTAACGATGAAGATATAAAGGCGAACTTGGAGGTAGCAACTGAGTTTGAGAATTTTTTACTAATATTCTAATAATAACAACAAAAACTTTGTCTTCTTCCGCCATAACAAAAGAATGTGTTCCATTCAAAGTGTTCGTCACATTCCAGTGAATGTGACGAACACTTTGAATTTACATTTGTGACTGCTAAAGACATTATAGAATCTTTTAAGGATCTTGGTGTAAAAACAAACTGCCGATCATTGGGGTTTGTCAGTATATACTGTAGCTTCAATAACAGATGTTATCGAACCTTTCTTAGCAATTGTTTTTAATTATTGTGTCACATCTGGTATATTTCCTGATTTGATGAAACTTACTTGCAAATTAATTCCACTGTTCAAATCTCTCAGCAAAATTTTTGAAAAAATCATTTTGAAACAGTTGTTGAGCACTTTAACTTACATAATTTATTGCACGTGAAACAAATTGGTTTTACAAAGGGTCCTTCAACCGCAGATGCAGGCGTGGCGTTGCTGAAGAACATATTTGGGGCCTGGGAGGAATCGCAAGATGCTCTTGGTATTTTTTGTGATTTGTTCAGGGCCTTTGATTGCGTACATCATGATACTCTTATTAGGAAATTGTACCATTATGGTTTGAGGGACAGAGCTCTCGACCTTCTGACTTCTTATCTGAATAGTCGAATTCAGAGGGTTGATGTTAATGGCAAGAGATCTGCAGGATCTATGGTCACCATGGGCGTTCCGCAGGGCCCAATTCTAGGTCCTTTCTTGTTTTTAATTTATATTAATGACCTACCTCATCACGTGAGGGATAATCACAACATAGTATGGTTCGCGGATGACACTTCTCTGATTTTTAAAGTCAAGCATCAGTTAGCAAATTTTGACGAAGTTAACAATGCACTTTCTAAAGTTGTCCATTGGTTTAATGTAAATAACCTTCTTTTAAAACAAAAAACTAAAGTCATTGAAATTTTCTACGCCAATCTACGCCAAATGTCAGGCAGCTAAGTACCAATGTTCAACTGAATGGAGTAGAGTTGATGCCTGTCTAGTCGACAGTTTTTCTTGGATTAACTATTGACGCCAAGTTATAATGGGGTCCTCACATAGAGAAGCTGTCGGGTAGACTCAGTTCTGCCGCCTTTGCTGTTAAGAAAATTATACAGATAACTGATGTGGATACAGCCAGAATTGTTTATTTTAGTTATTTTCATAGTCTTATGACTTATAGGATTCTTCTCTGGGGAACTTGTGCGGACATCAATACCATCTTTGTTTTACAGAAAAGGGCTGTTCGAGCCATTTACAACCTTGGTCCTAGAGATTCTCTTGAGAGAAAAATTCAAAGAGGTGTACATTCTGACTGTAGCTTCACATTATATATTTGAAAATCTTATGTATTTACATAAAAATATATCGAATTTTAAGAAAATACGCGATATTCATAATATAAGTACCAGGAACAAATACAATCTGGCTGTACATCAGACTAGTCTCCACAGAGTAGGCAACTCGCTCAAATAAATAACATAAACTATTGTAAACTTTTTCATTTTTAATGTCTGGACTTCAAAAAAGACGATGGTCCCTGAGTTTGTTTCGGCTTAGTTCTTCTCAGAGGTAGTCAGTTAGGAATTCCCACTTTCCAAAACTACCCTGTCTATGTGCCGCCATCACAAAATAACGTCACAGCGTCTGCCCCACTACCACAGAAGTCAAATGAGCAACTACCATCAAAACGACATCGCCTTCCGCGTCATATTCAATAATTTACATATATTTCACGAATGCAGCGACATCGTTGACGTCCACATAAGATTCAATATAGACGTTTGTCAGAAGTCATTATTTCAAGTCTAGTCGAGTTACAATTTAAGTACATCGAGCCTTTAAGATTAAATTACAAAGAGCACTTTGCCTTTTGAATCAAAACTGTAATTAATTGTGCAGTCAGATTGTTATTTACTCCATGATATGCAAGGGGCGCTGTAGCACCATGAAACATGAAGCTAAAGCTTAGTGCGAATGTTGGGTTCCATTCTATTAATCTAGACTGACTAAACTACGTTGGGGTCAGAACGTCTAATAATGTTGTGGAATTTAACACGATGAACAATATCATGTCATGGAATATTCCGAATCGATATTTTTTTTGAATTAGTTTAACAAGTGTTGTCTACAAGTATTGATATCTCAGTTTTATCGGCGAAGGGAAGGGTAATGAATCGTATTTAGATTATTCTATTGACGTTACAATTACATTGATTGATATTGACGCTAATTGAATGCCATTTCTTGCGTATATGATAAAGTTTAGAACTAATTATACCCTGTATTAATTATTATTATAAAAACTCATATTTATGTCAAAAAATAATTTTACACTATTTATAGAGCTTTTTAAATCTCCAGAAAATTGGGAAATAGTACAGAATATGGGTCAAATTGTATATTTTTATATTCTAAAACTGGCTATTAGTATTTGGTATGTACGATATACCAGAACAGGATCTGAAAGTCAGCCTTCTCCAACTGCTCAGGAGGGTGAGGTGAGACGGGATAATAATAAATAAATAAATATACAATATGTAAAGAAAATCCTGTCCGACCCATAAGGATAATAAAGGTTAGGTAAACACATGACCAAATATAATATAAAATTTTACGTAATCATCAAAGTAACAATAACAATACTAATGAAATTTTAAATAATTTTATTTTCCCGCGAATTAATTCCAACTTCCCCGAAACTTGGTAATTTTTAAAAAAGTGACAACACCATTTTGACGGTACGCTTTTGCGATTCGACCACGCGTCGCGTGCCCTGCCCCCCGTCGCCCGCGGAAGGGTGTCCTACCGCACATGTATTAAGTTACCTCTCTTTGCAAAATGATATTTATTTTTTTAGGAGGATTTTTTTAAACTTTAGTCCGGCTTTGTCGGCATTAGTAGAATCAGTTATCGATTTCTAACGTGAGTAGCTCGCCGCCCGGTAAGCACCAGGCTCGGGTCGACGGCGCGTTGTTCCACGCGCGCCACTCAGAGATGTAAGTTCATTGTGACGGGGTCCACAAGGACCGACGCCTGCCAAGGGCCGCGGGTTGTTCGAAAGAGATACTTCAGCCCCTGGCGTACAGGCAAGTGAAGGAACACGGGTGGGTTATAGTCAGTAAAAGTCTGACACGCCCTTCCGCTCCGCCCAAGAGAGGTCATTTGATAATTTCCCATTCTCAAAAATTAACGTGACTGCGTAACACACTATCAGTAGCAATGAGATTCATGTTGACAGTTTAAAAACGTTCATTGCGTTATTTATGTTGTTGAGCAGACATATTTTTGAACATATGGAGCAATGGATTACCAATATGCTTTAAAGTGATCCCAATTGATAGTAAAAGTGTGTTATACAATTAGGGTGCAGACGCTACAAAGCTAAGTTGCGTCTCTCGGCGGGTTAGACTTGGTATAAATTTGGACAAGACGAAAGTCATGTACAATTTACATGTCTTGCCCAGTCCTATCTGCGTCGAAGAGTGGCTTCTCGAAGTTAGAAAGAGTATGTCAACGACGAGACAGAGTCGATAGGGTGACAGGACAGACGGTAGGGTGATGTGGTGCAGCCTGGGAGAGGTTTACGTGCAGCAGTGGATAGACAGGCTCACATGATTGACTGAACATGTACAGACGACAGCAAATCAAGCTACTACAATCTGTCAGATTTCTGTATTAGATTTTCAACTTTATCTCTAAAGTTTAAGGCTCAACCTTGATTGGGAATATCTGACAGTTTCGGGCAGCTTGACCCGCTGTCGTCCATACGATACATGATAGGCGTTCATAGAGTAGGTATGGCTTTGTGGAAAACATGACTTTTTATTATAATTTTTTAGAAGGAAATTTTATACCAGATGTTATTAAAATTAATCAGTTGAAAATGATGTTATATATTTTATTCCGAATACATAAGTTTTTTTAACTACTACATTTTGCTTGATAATTAAGAGAACTTGTCGCAAGTTTTATCCTTTTGAGGATAAGTCACCTAGTCATACTCAAATAAGTAAGTAAGGGGAAACACCTTGGTATATACATAGATACCCAGTCGACAAACATAGAGCCATGCTTTTAATAGAGTATTTATGGGTAGATAGATATTGTAAATGTTCGCTAGGTGCACCTGCGCTTCAGCTGCGACGCCGTGGTGTCAGAGGCTGTTGATGAGGTGCCCCTAGTCATAGGGAAGCAGTGAAATGGAAAGTATTGTCGTCGGACAAAGTGCCTATATTCGACGACGGCGGTGCATGAAGCCACAGACCAGAGACCCATTTACCCACAGCCATAGTCACACACGGTTCGTAGTTAGGTAATTTGTCTTGGATGACCTTGGTGTAAAGGCACTTGAATGTAATTTGTGGTCGGCGATCAGTAGGCAGTAACAAGTTGAGCCTGCTGAGAGCGAAACAGCCCGCGAACAGGCCATCTTTATGGTGGTCGATGATAACAAGGAAGTATTTACTTCCCCCAAGCTGTTGCCATACGTAGCGATCGGACTGGAAAAGCTCAAACTCATGTTTTGACTTAAAAATAGACTATAATATCTTCATTTGTTTTGAAATTTCTTCTCCGAGATCAGATAGTTACGAAAGCCGGCGCCATCTTGCTTTAATTTACTGAATAGTAAATGTATCTCAAAAGATCTACTTCTTCTTCTTCTTGTTCCAGTGCCTCTTCAACCCTGATGGGTAGCTACCCACTCAACTTGTTGAGATATGAAGATCTACTAGCGGACAGAAATATTGAATATAACTTACTGTGCCCCCAGTGGTCTGCTGTATTAGTTCCCTGAGCGCAGCCATGACTCGCTGTCCGTGTTCTCCCTCGCGCGCGTACAGCAGCAACACATCTCGAGAGTCGCGCGTCACCGGCGCCTCGGTCTCGGTCTCGCTGGAACTTATAGGCACACGTTTTAATGGCTTACGAATAGAGATATATGAGGCTAGAGAAAGATCAGCCCGTGGGCCTGAACATGACAACTTTATCTTACACTCCCTCCGCAATAGCATGAGACAGAAATTAAAAAAAGGTTGTTTTTAACCGACTTCAAAAAGGAGGAGGTTACTCAATTCGACCGTATATATGCTTCTTTTTTTTTTTTTTTATGTTTGTTCGCGCATAACTTCGTCGTTTATGAACCGATTTTGATAATTCTTTTTCCGTTGAAAAGAAGACGTTCCCAAGGTGGTCCCATGATAAGGATATCAGGGTTTGATGGTGGAAGACCAGAGAAAACAAGGGTAACTTTCAAAAATTGCAGGGGCGACTAGTGCATTTCTTAGCATTTTCATTAAGTATTTTAAAGCACTACAATTTAATAAAGGTCTGGAGTAGATCTGATGATGGAGCCGGGAGACAGTCGAAGGAACTCCTCAACAATTCACAGCAACTATCTTGTGTTTGGGCTCGATTAATTTGTATTGATAAGAACTTTACACCTAGATGGGTTGTGACTGTCATAAGAGAGCTGATGTTGAAGACAAAGCCCAGTTCCGGGAACTCCTCGACAGTTTACAGTAGCTACTTTGTGGTTGGACTTCATTCATTTATAATGATGAGACCTTTGCACCCATTGGGTTAAAATAATAGTCTACAGTAAAGTTGATGATGAAGACCATAGACAGTTGAGGGAATATTTACGGGTATTTACATGAAAGTAAACAAAATTACGTCGTTTCCCAACTGTATTTGCATCAGCTTCCAGTCTGGTCGGATGCAACTGAATACTTTTAACAACTAAAAAGTGTAAAATTGTCGTGTAACGACAAGAAAAGACTTTAGAGGGAGACAGTATTTATTAAGTATACAGAAAAGACAAGATGGAAGTATAAAAATGAATAATGTAGATGAATGATTGATGGGTGATGGTGAAGGGCGGCCCCTGGCGGACTGGCGACAGCAACAGACGAGCGGCCCTGGCGGACCGGCGACAGCAACAGACGAGCGGCCCTGGTGGACCGGCGACAGCAACGGACGAGCGGCCCTGGTGGACCGGCGACAGCAACGGACGAGCGGCCCTGGTGGACCGGCGACAGCAACGGACGAGCGGCCCTGGTGGACCGGCGACAGCAACGGACGAGCGGCCCTGGTGGACCGGCGGCAGCTGCAGAGGAGCGGCCCTGGTGGACCGGCGGCAGCTGCAGAGGAGCGGCCCTGGTGGACCGGCGGCAGCTGCAGAGGAGCGGCCCTGGTGGACCGGCGGCAGCTACGGAGGAGCGGCCCTGGTGGACCGTCGTCAGCTACAGAAGAACGGCCCTGGTGGACCGGTGGCAGCTACACGAAGAACGGCCCTGGTGGACCGGCGGCAGCTACAGAGGAGCGGCCCTGGTAGACCGGCGGCAGCTACAGAGGAGCGGCCCTGGTGGACCGGCGGCAGCAACGGAAGAACGGCCCTGGTGGACCGGCGGCAGCTGTAGAGGAGCGGCCCTGGTGGACCGGCGGCAGCTACGGAGGAGCGGCCCTGGTGGACCGTCGTCAGCTACAGAAGAACGGCCCTGGTGGACCGGCGGCAGCTACACGAAGAACGGCCCTGGTGGACCGGCGGCAGCTACAGAGGAGCGGCCCTGGTGGACCGGCGGCAGCTACGGAAGAGGGACTGCCCCGGCGTCACAAGGCCGGCAGCAGTCGAAGGCTCCGGCGGCAAAGGGCCAGGCAGCTCCAGGCGCACCAGTTATATAGAGACTGGCACAGCAGGAAAAACCCTAGAAGGGCTCTCGAGGCAACGTTTACTGGAGACCTACTTTTAAGAGGCTTGTTTGGAAGCCAGAGCTCGACTGACCACTGCTCTGCGATGATTCCTAAAGAAACCTCGCAGAACGGTTGGAGGTCGAAATTTAAAATATTCGAAAATATGGACGAGGAACGGTAAATAATTTTACCATAAAAGAATTCGAATAACAATTATGAAATAAAAATAGCAGACCAACAAGAATTTTGATGAGAAGGTTGTCATAGATACATCATCAACAATGTTGTCAAAAATGTCAAAATAATGAAAATGTTCTGTAACAATGTAAATATAAATGGTATTAAATTAAAAAGTGCAGTGTTTGATAGGAAAAAGTGATACAGTCCTGCATAGGTACGGCTTCCTACGCTAAGGGGTCACTAAGTCGTCGAAACTTAGGCGTAAAGTTGAGGACTGAGTCTGTAAACAGAAAAATGAGTCCTGGTGTAGTGGAATATGATCAAACAGAGCCTCATAATAATGGAAAGCATATTATGGACCGTGGAAATGAATGATACATATATAAGTATGAATATGAGTATAAATAATAAGTGTAAGTATATCTGAATATGTACATAACATTACATTGGCGATGAAAATATTATTGTAAATGTGTAAATATAAGTAGATATTAAATTAAAAAGTGCAGTGTTTGATAGGAAAAAGTGATACAGTCCTGCATAGGTACGGCTTCCTACGCTAAGGGGTCAATAAGTCGCCGAAACTTAGGCGTAAAGTTGAGGACTGAGTCTGTAAACAGAAAAATGAGTCCTGGTGTAGTGGAATATGATCAAAACAGAGCCTCATAATAATGGAAAGCATATTATGGACCGTGGAAATGAATGATACATATATAAGTATGAATATGAGTATAAATAATAAGTGTAAGTATATCTGAATATGTACATAACATTACAAAATAAAAACTTTTTAACAAAAAAACAACCGACTTCCAAAAACCACTACAAAGTGAAAAATAACTAATTTCGGAAGTCGGTGTCAAAAAAACGAATATACAAAACTAAAGACACCGACTTCCGAAATTAGTTATTTTTCACTTTGTAGTGGTTTTTGGAAGTCGGTTGTTTTTTTGTTAAAAAGTTTTTTGGGTTTCATTTTGTAATAAAATTGCAGTACCTACATATATGAATAATTGTATATTATGGCCGATTACAGTTAAGATGGATGTTGCATTTATTATTATCAACTTATATACCTAAATTGACTCACGTGCTATCTATCTTCTGAGGGTTATGTATGGGGCTTTTGAATTAAATAAATTATTCAGTTTTTATGTAAACAACTGGTGTTCATGTTAAAAACCTTTTAGAATCAGGGGTGGTCAGTACCTCCAACACTATATTTTACTACAGGTCTACGAAATCTACAATGTTTACTGATCCCGTCATACGTTTTGACAGCAAGACCTTTATTTTTATTTATCCGGGTTTAAATGTCTTCTGCTCCTGCTTGAATATGTAGCTGTGTTAAATTGTTATTCATTCGAAAAATTGTTCATACATGGTTTTAGTGTCAGAAAAAATGGATCTAAACTTGATGAAATAGCGCTATCTCTTTTTCACAACGGTTTAATTAGGTATGGTTTTAATACGTCACAGACCCATGACCTGTTATTGTTATTTGGTTGTTGTGTTATTCTTTTGTTTTTATTTTATTTTTTCGTTAGTTTTGTGAATTGTTACAAATTTATATTGAAACCATGATTATTTAAACAAAAACTGATTTCTTCTCAAAAACGGAATGTTATGCATCTCTGCTTCTATGAAGATGTTTTGTCTAAAGCTAACAACGGAGTGTTGGCCCGTATTTACCGACACCAAATCAACCGATAGCACATTTAAACACAAACCAGATGGACAATTCCTGAAATTAAAAACGTCCAAAATCTAGTCGTCATCTAGTCTCAGCTCAACGACAAACAAATGTCAAAAACTTGTCAAATAGTAAGGTAATTAGGGGTATTTTTGACAGATTAAAACTAAAATCAGACTGAACATACTCAAATTACGAGAATTATCACTCTGATATGGAAATTTCCAAATAATTATAGTTTACACGATTTGTTTGCATTCATTTATATAATGAATCCAATCAAATCAAAAACATATAATCATGTAAAATAAAGTGCAGGTATGTGTTTTTCCGTTAATCTCGAGGAACTACGGGTTTCTCGTCAACTTACCCAGAGCCCTGTGCTACGTAATACAGAGAATTGTTCATTCGGTTTGTTTTGTTGATATTGTGGAAAGGTTCACCCATGATGACATTGACCGATTATTTGAATAGGGTTCTTGATAAATATAATTACAAATTAAGATAACAAGATAAACTAATTGTTTTTTGATAGCTTCTGTGATTCTCAGGTATACATAATGTACGCCAGACGTTCACTAATTTGTCAGGTTTACTAATATTTGTCCTTGTTAATGATATAAAAGATGCATTTAAATTGTTATTAATAGAATGGGGGGCAATATACAACGTTATTTTTTGTTTATATGAAATCTGAATATATTGGAATCGATTCGGCTTTCCCATCAACAATTGCGTCACAGCTTATCATCAGGCGGGATTGCGATCAAGCGCTAGTTTATAATTTATAAAAAAAAATGTTTACCGAGTAGGTATGGTTACCGAGCCCACCACGCAGCTTACGGTAGATAATAGTACTGCGCACGCCCGCGCAACAGCTGACGCCACAGGTCAACTCACTGCACGCCCGGCCGAGCGGAACCTTGACCATATTTTTGTTGGGACAGCCAAATAGGATAACAAGCTCATAACTTTGTGGTTTATCATGATATCTTTTTGAAATTTTGTACATAGATTGTTTACTTAAAAATACTGGACACGTGTTTCGGGTCTCGCATAAACAAAAAATAATCTATACTAATATATAAAGCTGAAGAGTTTGTTTGTTTGAACGCGCTAATCTCAGGAACTACTGGTCTATTTAAAAAAAAAAAGTTCCCAATAGGAATTTATCCTGTATCGTGGGTGCGTTTAAAAACATATAAACTCACATACACAACCATCCAGACCCGGAACAACTACTTGTAGGTCATACAAATATTTGTTCCGTGTGGGAATCGATCCCGCAACACGCAGCGCAGCATTCAATGGCTTGACCACTGCGCTAAAACTCTTTTGGCGTTGGATAGCCCATTAATCCAGGAAGGCTTTAGGCTATATAACATCACGCTGCGACCAATAGGAGCGGAGCAAAACTAACTCCACGCGAATGAAGTCGCTGGCGGCCGCTAGTATTGTATAAACTCATGAATTGCACTCGCAACAATCACGTCTTACGGGACAATGTTAAACCGTCACTCATACAATCAATTTGAACGTAAAACCGAAAAGTGCGAAACATACCCTTCAGGGACGCTTCCGTGTAATTTGCGAATCCAATCAGATGTTACGAGAGTCAGACATACACGGTTGGCTTAAGGACGCCAAGAAGGATCAAGTTTAGGGCAATTTGGCAGCGGCGTCCAGTATGCAGTTCGGTCCTACATCACACACTATCAATTTCGCACCTTTTTGAAAGCACCCTACAAGGCTACAGCTTGTAGCTAGCCGGTGTCTTTATTATATTTTATGTTGACACTAACTGGTTACTAAGCCTTGAAGATCAAATGAACACAACAATTAACAGGTGATATTTGAGTATTGATCGAAATATACCATGCTAAGTACTTGCAGAATATTGTGCTCGCACATGGGCGATGTGTCGTCACCGCTGATACCTACCAAATAAAAATTATGCGCTTGTGTGACGCATACCTTAAAACATCAAAATCAAAAACATTTATATCAAAGTGATAAATAACGCCGTAAACTGGTGTATATGTTATTTGGCGAAGGGCGGGCGTGTTGGGGGACTGTCTTATGTAATAGTGACGTTCATAAAGTGCTGATTCTCATCCTAATTTGAATAAATGGATTTTGATTTTCATTGATGGTGGTTCAGAGCAGAGAGCTGTAGTTCTGTATGCAAACTGCGAACCAACAGGACATCGAGCAACATCAGTGTAAAAGTAAGCTATGCAAAAACTGCTAGTATATTTATTTGTCATTTGAATAGCTAAAATACATGTTCCAGGTCTGAAGCACTGTCGTGTAAGTCGAGATTCTAATTAGTTGTTTAATTATTATGTCTGTTACAAGCTATGTTTAGAAATCAAAACAACCGTGCATACACATAAAACAGCCCCCTTAATCGGCGAACACATTTTTGTCAAATGATTGCGACTAGTTGGGATCGTTTGGACCGAACGGACCAATGGGCGGTTCGAACGATCCCAACTGATACCAACTAGTCGCAATCATTTGACAAAAATGTGTTCGCCGATTAGGGGGCAGATTAGTAATGGAGGAAATTGTCCAGGCCACCGCCATCTAAAAAACGCATATCGTTACGATCCTAGAGACAATAAGCTCAGATCTATTTGCACCGGCACCATCAGGGAACATGAAACCACTAGAAGTGGTTTTGGGGGACTGTCTTTTATAATTTTGACCCTTCAAGTATATTCCCTCGGTGGTAGGCGACAACATCGGCTGCAGGCCGAAGTTACCACCCACCAAAGAAAGTCTTGTCGCCAAGCGATTCGTCGTGTTCCGGCATGATTTCTGGTGAAACCGTACGGAGGACGTGTCTGAGCGGTTGTCGTCACGATTTGTGCCGGGTACCTACGATGCGCCAAATGTTGTTGTGTTGGGAGTTTGGTCGTGAAGGTTCTCCAGATCAATCTCCCTCTGACGCAACATAGTTGGTCGTTCGTGTTATTGTGTTTAACATTGCATCACCTCGCTCAACTGCCGTCTGCCTTCCTATTCACTCAGTCTTTATAAGTGAACTAGCAGCCGCCAGCGACATCGTTCGCGTGGAGTTAGTTATGCTCCGCTCCTATTGGTCGCAGCGTGATGTTATATAGCCTAAAGCCTTCCTGGATTAATGGTCTATCCAGCGCAAAAAGAATTTTTCAAATCGGACCAGTAGTTCCCGAGATTAGCGCGAACAAACAAACAGACATACAAACAAACTCTTCAGCTTTATATATTAAAGTACAGATAGGCTCTTAATAAACTGGAGCGCTTTATCATCAACGATTGCTTACCATCAGGCAGTATTGCGGTGAAGCACTAGTTTAAAATAAAATAAAAAATTACAAGACACTTCAGTAAAAATAAATAGGTTGCAGTTCTTCGCTCGGGCGAGCATACTTCAATGTCAGGAGAGATCATCCCAGCTTTGGTACCTGAGTGAGTGGCACCAAGTGTTACGAGTGCCAGCGCTACCGCCTTGTGCTATCTACTTCTTACTGACATTATAGAGAGCAGAAAACACGATTGGAATAAGACTACAGGTTTAAGAAACTATTACAGATCACCTGACAAGGGTATGTCGGCTAATTCTTTCGAATACTTAAATATCCCCAAGACGCAAATGCGCCGGGTTAAAAGTTAAATGGCCCCAATAAATGTTTGCTACAAACTGATTAAATGTATAAATGTACTTATCTTAATTAACCTTGACAACGTAGCATCTTAAAAATATCAATATTCGCCGAAATTTTGATAAACAAACACGTCATAACTCATAACAGTAGAGGATACAATAAGGAACGACCTTCACCTGTCTGTTTATTGAATGAAAAGTATTTTATATCGAATTTCGTATATCAAATAATATAACGCTGGTGGGTTGGCCGACAAAATCCTGGCCAAACTATTATTAATTAAAATTTGAAAATTCATCCAAAAGTGCATTCATGACTTTAACGAGTTTTATACACAGGTATATGTGTGTTCTTTTATGTGCTTCACTACACAAAACCCGGTCCTGAATGTGTTATCAGACAGGGGGGACTCTCCCCTAATACGTAGTTGAATAACAATCTAGATCCTATATAAGCTAAGCTAATATAAGCTAAGTATACTATTACTAACATTTGATGGACAATTATCTGAAATAAAATATAAGAGGTTGAAAACATTAAGTTTAAACCAAGTTCTATAGAACGGCCAACCTACAGTCGCCGAAAATCACGGCAGTGATATTGTCATTTATCACGTGTATTAAAAAAGGGGGAATCACTTATCATCCTGGTAGGCCGTTTTATTGGCAATCACAGAAAGGCCCAAGACGAACAATGCTTCATATAATGTTCTACTAAGTAAGAAGTCCTACAAGACCAATCATGCTTATTGTTAGCTATTCAAATAGGCGATTTGAATTCACTGTAGGCCTTTCAACCGTACATGTATCTGGCACCACATCAACTGACTGCTACTAAACACTACTATGGACTAACATTTGCTATAGAGTACTCCCCTAAACGCTTGCTATAAACCTCCCTCAAATTACATATTCTATTAACTAATTATGTACTATGAAAAAAGTTTAAACATAAATTTTATTAACCTACACTGCGAACTACGGTATACTATTATGTAAACAATATTAAGGTCTTACAAGGTCGTAGGTTCGAACTCCATCAAGTTTTTTATTGTTGTGTTTTGCTAATATTATTAAGGACCGAGACAAAAACAAATTTTTTTTTTTTTTTTTGAACTCGGCGCATCCAGATCTATATGATTATCTATAGTGGTGAGGGTTTTTTGAGCAACTTCGGGCACAACATACATACAGACAGACATACAAACATACGCACTTTATATTAATGGATTATAAGGTCTGATGGGACTGGCATGTGCAATAATTGTATAAAAGTCCCTAAAAATAAATAAAGAAAAAAAAAGAAAAAACTCCATCAGGCTCTTTACTTTGTGTAAACTATTTCATCACCGCTGCTCTCGAAACGGTGAAGGAATATATCGAGAGGAGAGTAAAGAGGAGCAGACACAGAGGCGGCCTGTGTCCCAACTGTGTGAATATTACAAGGTGATTATGTATTTTGTCATTTTACCTGTTTTGTGATCCTTATCCTGGGCAGCTTGTGATGGGAAACACATTGATTAGTAATAAGTAACAGTAAATATTAATGGTACATTAGGAGGAAATCATTTACATTTTCCTTAAGCAAATTGTTTGTGTAGTGGTGAGTTTTGTGACCTTTAGGGTGATAAGAATTAACAAACTTTGAAAATTGTAAATAACAAGGGCGTCGTTATCTGTAAATTAATAACAATTCTATTCGAATATTTCCGATGCCTCTGATTTCCACGGTGTGTCTCAACCAGCAGCTTAATCGGCGAACACATTTTTGTCAAATGATTGCGACTAGTTGGGATCGTTTGGGCCGCAGTTGATATTATTTTACACTAATATTATATCAACTGTGGTCCAAACGATTCCAACTTGTCGCAATGTGTTCGCCGATTAGGCTGCCGTAGTCAGTAAAACGTTTTAGCTAGCTCACTATTTAATCGCACACAACAATTCACGAAGAAATCAACCAACAATAAAAATATGAAGTATCGTATATTTGTTTATTCAAAAAGACGCAAACATTCGCTACAAATGTCGCGGACTGTCATTGAATGTAATTCACACCATTTCTCGCTAGAAGTCTTAAAAAATATGACAACTACATTATAATTTAATCTAAACACAGAACAATTTATTATTTATGTTATATCATAAATAATTATTTCATAATTTCCAGTGTTATTATTAAAGACGCAACGGATATCCGGTAACTATCCGGTATCCGGCCGGTCCGGCCGTCCTAATACTATCCGTCCGAATACCGGATAGCAAATAATTATGAAAACTGGATAAAAGAAACATATTTTTGAGTGATTATTTGCTTTATTTAGTTAGTATCACTTTAATATAATTATTTAGTTTAAGTTTTATATTTTTAATCACACAATGGTAAATAAATTAATGTAATAGAAAGAAAATGAATGAATTAGTACTCATACTGCACTAAGTACTCATACTGCACTAAGGGCTAATTATGGCGAATGAATACTGATTTCTCTGCATTGGGGGGTAGCAGGCGGTTGCGTTTCTCTTCATAAATAAGGCCAGCTTCAGAAAAAAGTCTTTCGCTATACACACTGCTGCAAGGTGCAGAAAGGTAGATTTTAGCAAACTTTGGTAAATTTGGGTACTGTTTGGCGTTAGCTGCCCACCAAGAAGAAGGGTCGCAATTGCGATCAATTCGCACTGACTTGAGATAGACTAAGGCTAAGTTTCGCCGGATATCCGGCTATTCGGCCACATCATCATCATCATCGCCAATCGCCAATCGACTTGGCATCGCTGCAAAGATTCAAGAACAGACCAGGTCTCGATGGAGTCAAAGGCCTTCTCATAGTCCACAAATGCTAGACACAGGGGCTGATTATACTCTTCGGTCTTCTGTATAATCTGCCTCACTGTGTGTATGTGTTCTATGGTACTAAAACCTCCTCGAAACCCGGCCTGCTCAGGCGGCTGGAATTCGTCGAGTCTACGCGCTAGTCGGTTCGTGATCACTCTCGAAAACAGCTTGTAGACATGGCTCAAAAGCGAAATGGGTCTATAGTTCTTCAGTAAGGTTTTATCACCTTTCTTGAAAAACAGAACCACTACGAGTTCTCTCCGAAAAGAGAGCAGAATTAAATATACGCTGAAGCTCTTTTAGCACAGGCGTACCTGCAGCTTTTAAGAGCTCCGACGTAATCCTGTCTTCTCCCGGGGCCTTCCCATTTTTAAACTGTCCAAGAACTACCACGATCTCTGCTAGGCTGATCTCAGGGAGGTCTTCGGTGTAGTGCCGTGTGAGAGTGGCTCTGGAATCTTCAGTGCAGGGAACTGGTTTAGGCGCTTGCGAGGTATACAGCTAACTATAGAAGGTCTCAACTTCCGGAAGTACCTCCGGCTTCAAAGTAACGACTCTCCCATCCGATGTCGTCAGCTTCGTCAGATGGCTCCTCCCAAGCTTTTGTACGAAGACTTTCGACCCCCGGTTTAGCTCTATCGCTTTCTCTATGGAGCGTGTGTTGAAGCTCCGGAGGTCTCGCCTTCCCGCTTTTCAGATGTTCTTATTGAGGGCCCTGAGTTCTGACGAGGTTGATGGTGGGTTTTCTCGTCGATCCTTCATAAGCCGGAGCGTCTCTTGCAAAAGTTTAGACCCTCTGCCAGTTCGTTTCATCCCGCTGAAATTGGCGCCTTCTTCTCGCAAGATTCCAACTACCCGATCGAGGTCCCGGTCAATGTCAAGGTCGACTGTGGTTTCCTGAAGCTCCGGAGGTCTCGCCTTACCGCTTTTGAGATGTTCTTATTGAGGGCCCTGAGTTCTGACGAGGTTGATGGTGGGTTTTCTCGTCGATCCTTCATAAGCCGGAGCGTCTCTTGCGAAAGTTTAGACCCTCTGCCAGTTCGTTTCATCCCGCTGAAATTGGCGCCTTCTTCTCGCAAGATTCCAACTACCCGATCGAGGTCCCGGTCAATGTCAAAGTCGACTGCGGTTTCTAAGGCTGCGAATCGGTTCTCCAGTTTTAGCTGGAACGCTTCAGATCGAGCAATGGTTCGGTTCAGGTTGGGTCGGAGCGTGGACCTCATCAGACGGAGACGTTCAAGCTTCAAGTTGATATTCAGAGTGCCTCGAACTAATCGGTGATCACTTCCGGTTTTAAACCTGTTGATCACAGAGACATCTCTGAATATTCGCCTTTTGTTCGTCATGATGAAGTTGATCTCATTTTCCCTCATAGCGTCGGGGCTCTGCCACGTCCACTTTCGCTAGGGCCGTTTCTTGAAGGACGAATTCATCAAGAAAAGACTCTCTTTTTCAAGAAAGTCGACCAGCATTTGCCCCCTATGATTTCTGATACCGAAACCATGTAATCCTACTACCGAATCGCCGCAAGTCTGTACTCCCACTTTAGCGTTGAAATCTCCCATGACAACGTTGAAGTTGGCCTTTGTGGTGTTGTGCAAGGCCTTGGATATGTCCTCATACATATCTTCTACTTCCTCATCCGAGTGTGTCGACGTTGCTGCGTACACTGTATTAACTTCAGGGTATACCTTTTGGTTAGCTTCAGCACAAGGTACGCTACCCTCGTCGACACACTCGAGATATAGACAACGTTGTCACAGATAGATTTGTTGACCAGAAACCCTATACCTCCCTGTGATGGCTGGTCTCCCTCCCTGAAATACATAAGATGGCCTGAGTCCAATGTGACCGTATCCTCCCCCTCTCTTCGGATTTCTGACAATCCCAGGATATGCCATCTTATGTACTTCAGTTCCTCCTCTAACTGCTCGAGGTGGGCATCGAGCCGCAGCGTGCGTCCGTTAAACGTCGCCAGGGTCAGTTGGTCTTGGGTTTGGCGGCCTGTCGTAACCGGGGGATTCCTAGCACCCCCTACCCTGACGTTACCATGGCCGCCGCCTTGGCCAGGGATATCAAGGCCGCCGGGAACTGGGGGCCATCGATCTGTCGTGCCTGTCATGAAGGGTAATGGCCTAGTACTACCACGCTGGCCAGACGGGTTGGTAGAGGGTTTTGTTTCGAGTTTTCCTTCTCTTGCACAGATATAATTTTTTTTTTTTATTATATTATAAACTAGCGCTTGACCGCAATCCTGCCTGATGGTAAGCAGTGACGCAGTCGTTGATGGTAAAGCGCACTAGTTTATTAAGAGCCTATTCACTCTAGCCTTCAAGACACTCAAATTGTAGTCCGACGGAAACACCGCCGCTGGCAAACTATTCCAGTCCCTCGATGTACGCGGTATAAAGGAGGAGGCGAAACGCTTCGTCCGGATCGTAGTGGTGTTAACAACGTAAGGGTGGAAACCAGCCGTACGACGGGTCGTCCGCTGGTGGAACGGAGATGGGGGAATTAAATCATGCAATTCCTACTTTTCGTAAAAAGTAACGACACGTCACAACGATGACGGAAATTCTCCTTTTCGTGCCAATTTCCAGTAATCTGCAAAATCTATTGAAGAATTTTGTGCTTTCGAAGACATAGGAAAAAGGTTTTTGGCATATCATGATTTTATAGTTCCATGAATTATATTAGTATCTCCCACCCTGCGGGTAGTGAATAAATATTTTCAAAGCATACCAAACTTGCGCGGGCCACTCAAAATTCTTTCGCGGGCCATATTGTGGCCCGCGGGCCTGGGGTTGAGCAGCCTTGAGTTAAAAGAAAAAATTATAAAATAAAAATATCTTTATTATAAAAGAAATAAAAACCTCATTCTTCAAAATTTTGTTTGGGACAATAATTCAAATACATAGAGTGTTATGTATGTACTAATAACTAGTTAAATGATTACTTATAAGAAAGATAAATATTATCCATTATTATAAATGCGAAAGTAACTCTGTCTGTCTGTCTGTTACGCTTTCCTGCTTAAACCTCTCAACCGATTTTGATGAAATTTGGCACACACAATCTTTAGACCCTGCGAAAGAACATAGGCTACCTTTATCCCGGAAAAATTTGATGTTCCCGAGGGAAATCTAAAAAGCGCGATATAACCGAACTCCACGCGGGCGAAGCCACGGGCGGGAAGCTAGTGTAAGTACTAGCTTCCCGCCCGCATATATTTAACGAATCGATTTTTTTTCATTTTACCAATTATTTTCCTATAACAAACTATATTAATTAAGTGTGCGGTATTCGGCCGAATATGTAGATATTCGAATCGGTATCATCATTATCAACCTTTTTATCCTCCCACTGTTGAGCACAGGTCTCCTCTCATACAGAGAAGGATTGAGCGTAATCACCACGCTTGCTCAATGCGGGTTGGTATTTGGCGAATCGGTATTTGGTCGAATATAATAGAGGCCGAATAGTGAATAGTTACCGAATATTCGTTGCAAGCCTAATTGTATACTACGTTTTTTAACCGGATCGTGGTTACAATGTTTTGGAACAATGGTTACAATAACAAAGGGTTCATTTTAACAGTTCAACAAAATTCATTGCGTTATTTATGTTGTTGAGCACACATTTTTGAAACATTTGGTGCAATATTTTAGCAACATTCTTCTAAATGAAAACTGGTATTGTTTTATGCGAATTGGGTGCAGATACACGAAATTTAGCTAACCGCGTCCCTTTTCTGGTTTAGCTGTAGACGAGGATGGAAGAGTAGTGCACTCACCGGTTGTTGAACCAGAAGTCCAGCACTCGCTTGTGGTAGTCCCGGTCCCGCAGCTGGCGCCGCGCGGCCACGCCCGCCAGCAGCGCCAGCGCGGCCACTAGCCCGGCGCCGCTCGCCCACAGCACACCGCGCCCGCCCGGCGCCAGGCGGACCGGCGGCGGCGCCACGTGGCCTGTCCACACACACCTCATCTTTATCATTTACTAGCAAGCCGCCCCGGTTTCGCACGGGTGGAACTTTTTGTGCTAATGGCGGCAGAAGGCTACCTTCCTGTGAGATTTAAGACTTGTCCTTCTATCTTTTTTTTTATTTTAATACTAGGAATAGAGACAACTTAGATCAACCGCGGTTCAGACTGGCTAAAGTAAATAGTTCTTTTATGGGGTACTGTGTAAAATTTTATAATAAAATACCGCTAGCGATTCAACAATTCAATGAGTCTAAATTTAAAACATGCATTAAACGCACGCTGTGTAAACAAGCATATTATAAACTGGCAGATTATATTCTTGATAAAAATGCTTGGCTAAATGCCAGTCCTGCTCCACAGCCACAGGCAATTTTGTAGGTTTGGAGGAGATACCATTCCCCGTTTTTGTTGTTTTCCAAATATTCCTTTTTTATTTTTATTCGTTTATTTCAATTGTGCACAAGATTTTGCTACCATGATTTTGCAAGTAATTTAGTATTGTATAATGTAAAAGCACTTTTCAAGTTTGTGAATGTGAGGCACCATGGACTATGGTTTGTTTTTTTTATATATATATAACATGTTTGACATTACGAGCATGGCAGTTGAGAGTTTGTCATGCTCACTCACATGTCTTGCTGATGGTGGCGCGTGTTGTTGGGTCATTTGGTTCCCTTCAAAATGGTTGAGCTAAGTGGGGCTGCTGCGCGCGTCATGCTCGTGAAGGGGGGCCGTCAGTGGAGACTGGTCATCTCTTAGCTGCCAGTGGGCTTAATTAATTTTCTACCTTTTCGTTATTTTTTATAATTATACATTGTGCTCACATGATAGAAGCAACAAAAATATGTAATGAAGACATGTAATCCATATTATGATTTTAAAAGAGTGTCCATGGAGTTTCTTGCACGTTCTTCTCCATAGAGATCTACGCTTTGGAACGTGCAATTTAGATTCACTTTTCTTGGACTGACCGACATTGACTATTCAAAAGCACCAACTGTTGGTTAATTTGAAATAAACAATTTTGATTTTTTTTATTTTGATTGTCCTTTTACCTTAAAGTGGACATAAAATTTCGCTCTCTAATTTCTTTCGTCCCAAAAGAAAACAACATTCATTATTAAAGAAAAGTGCGGATAATGTATGTTTTATTAATTTAGTCAAAAGATTTTTAATTGGTTCTGGTGACTATACAGTGAAGAATAACATTTCCGGACGCGCAGCACATATATTTAGAACAATATTCATTGCTTCGATCTCGTCCTAGTTGTTAACAACCGTTGTCTATGTGCAACATTGCAAACAGTTTGTTTCCATCAACACAGAGATGTAGTGTTGCAATAATGTGGCGAAAAGCATACTTTTCAGGTTAACAAATTAGTATTAAAAACTCACACAAATGATCATAATTGACGAACTTTTTCTGGTGGAAGACGCCGGAGGTCCACAGACCGCCGTGTTCCAGCGAGGCCTGGTAGCAGCCATACGGCAGCGACAGGTCACAACGCAACCATTCTACATCGTTCTGCTGAGTGCAGTTCTGCGTCACCTCAATGATTTCATTTAGATAATCCTGCCACAAAAAACAAACACATTTATTGCAACATTTGCAACTAACAGTTAAACTAAAAACGAAGATAGATTTTTAGATGTGACTGGCTCTGTCGGAGTTTCAAAAAACAAGAAAATACTTTACTCCTGTATCGTTGTTTATCTTGTGCAGCTTCACACTGTAGTCTACCGCCGGTATCCCCAGCACCCAGGTGAGTGTAAAGTAATCACTGCAATACAAATGGCGAGTTAATACATCATTCACAACACAAATAACATTTAACCCTTCTTCTGGGTACTATAGGAAATGTGACTTACTCATAGTTGAAGAAAACGACGTATGGTGTCGAGTTATCGTACTTTTCTTTGGTCATATTATTGCTAACCAGAAAGTATGTGTCATGAGGAGAGTAGCTCCTTTGATACCCATTCAATGTGCTCTTTAGTAGATAGCAGCTGTTGAATATCAGATCAAAGTCCATTGCGTAGCACACCTGCAGACAATTACAGTTATTTTTTTTATTTTACTTACACATAATTTTTTAAATTACATTTTTAAATATTTCTACATAAAAAACATCAGTTATGATTATTAATATGAAATCCATGACTTTTTATCTCTTCAGATTCATAAGCTTTTTGTAACTACTTAATAACTAAAATCATTACACTCAACACGCACTCACACTTAACATTCACAATTCAATAATTATCTATCATAAATAACAAATAAACAAAGTGAAAAATTGGGTCATTAATCTCCAAATCCAATGATGTTGTGCGCGCCCCAACGCAGATGCGCCAAATGATGTTGTGTCGGGAGTTTGGCCGACCGCAGGTAGTTGGGGGCCCAAGTAGTGTGCAAGCCACATACGAAAGGCTGCCCCGCCAACTGCGAAAAATCCCAGGGTGGCCCCATCGTGCCGGTTGGCGACCGGACGAGGACCCGATGGCGATCCCTGGGAGAGTTTGGGCGTCCCCGCAGTCTCCAGATCAATCTCCCTCTGGCCCAGCATTGTTGGGTTTAACATTGCATCACCTCACTCAACTGCCGTCTTCCTTCCTATTCGCAATTTTTTTTAAAATCATTTGTTCCAAAAAAAAAGTAGGTGTGCACAGCGCGTGCACGTCCTCTTCAAAGTGCACTTCTCTAATATTCGAGGTCTGCACTCCAATCTCATGCAGTACATCACCACCTTGAGACTGAAAAGCCCCATCTACTTTTCTTGACGGAGACCCAGATCAGATGTCCGACTGACGCGGCATACCTCGGCTACCCGGGATACTCTTTGGAGCATCATTTCCTGCAGCGTGCCGGGGTCTGTGTGAATGTCCGCAATGACATCTGTTGCCGGCGCCTCCGTCACCTCGAAGACCCTCAATTCTCGTCCCTATGGCTGTTGGTTGACACTGGTGTGGACAAAATTGTTTACACCTGTGTCTACCGATCACACAGCGGTGATCGGCACCCTGACGCACAGTTCGTCGCTCTGCGGGACTTCAACGCCAGCCACCAGGACTGGCTTTTTCCCGTACCAGACGACCGACCACCCTGGGAGAGAGGCGCGAAACTTCGCGCTTTCAATGGGCCTTTCCCAGCTAGTAGAGCAAGCGACTAGGGTGCCTGATGTAGTTGGTCATACTGCCAATTGTTTGGACCTTCTGCTGACCACTGATCCGGACAGATGTGTTGTAACAGTTTCCTCATCGTTGGGAACTTCAGACCACTGTCTGGTGAAGTCTGTATCGTCCTTCTCCCCATCAGATCACGACTCTCGTGGTGAACGGCGAATGTGGCGATACAGGTCAGCGGATTGGGATGAGATGCGCCACTTCTTTGCGTCTTATCCTTGGCAGCAGGTCTGCTTTTCTTCTGACAATCCGTCGACCTGTGCGGACGCTATATCCGATGTGGTGCGTCAAGCTATGGAGTATTTTATCCCATTCAATGACGTGCCCGTCGGTGGCTCGGCTCGCCCATGGTTCAATGCCGATTGTGTCCAAGCTGAACAGCGTAAGCACACGGCATTTCTCGCCTGGGTTGACGCTCGTGACCGCGGAGCTCCGGATCTAAGCTCAAAGAAGAGAGGCTTTAACCGTGCTGCTCCTACAAAAAGGCGTTCAAGAAGGCTCGCTTCAACCGCATTACCTATATTGGCAACAAGTTATCTGCGCAGCCATCCGGTAACAGATCTTTTTGGTCCCTTGCCAAATCGGTTGAGGCGAACTTCTGTCGGCACACTGCCTCCGCTGATTAGGCCTGATGGAACACTGGCTCATACAGCGAGAGAAAAAGCAGGTCTCTTTGCATCTCTCTTTGCTCATAATTCGCGTCTTGATACTGGCAGTGCTACTCCATCTAATTTACCTCATTGCGCAGCTTCAATGCTTGATGTTCGCATTAGGAACAAGGAGGTTCTGAGAGTACTGTGTCGTCTGGACGTGAATAAGGGTAGTGGTCCAGATGGTATACCAGCGATTGTTCTTAAATAATGTGCGCCCGAGTTGTCTCCTGTATTGACGCGCTTGTATCGGGTCTCATTTAGGACTGGTATAGTGCCTAAGTTCTGGAAGCTTGCTAACGTGCAGCCCGTGCAAAAAAAAAAGGTAGTCGTGCCGATCCTACCAACTATCGGCCGATTTCGATCACCTCCATACTTTGCAAAATTATGGAGCGTGTGTTGAACTCGCGCCTCTTGGCATACCTGGAAGGTAACGATCTCCTCAGTTTAAAAATAAAAAATAATTTAATTGAAAAGCTACCGGACTTGCCTTATCACACCAATCCGGATCATGCGTATAGTGTACTATTTAACCTCATTAATTGTGAATTTATGAAAGTTTTCACAAAAAAAAAACATTGCCTTTTAGCGACCGTATTATATTTAGTGACTGGGCAACCCCAGGTATTTATAAAAGCAGGGAAAAAATGTATCAATTGTATCAGGAAAAAACATTTAACCATGATGAAGCTTTTCAAGAATTTGGTAAAAATTATTCAAAAACTTTTAAAAGAGCCTGTTCCTCAAAAGCCATACACATTAAAAATAAAATAAAATCTTCTGGCAATAAAATAAAAACAACTTGGGGAATTATAAATTCTGAAACTTTTTCGTTCCACCAGCGGACGACCCGTCGTACGGCTGGTTTCCACCCTTACGTTGTTAACACCACTACGATCCGGACGAAGCGTTTCGCCTCCTCCTTTATACCGCGTACATCGAGGGACTGGAATAGTTTGCCAGCGGCGGTGTTTCCGGCGGACTACAATTTGAGTGTCTTCAAGGCTAGAGTGAATAGGCTCTTAATAAACTAGTGCGCTTTACCATCAACGACTGCGTCGCTGCTTACCATCAGGCAGGATTGCGGTCAAGCGCTAGTTTATAATATAATAAAAAAAAAAAAAAAACTGGAAGAACCAAAGTACAAAATCGCGATTTCCATCTTAAAATTAATGATGAAGATATAAAGGCGGACTTGGAGGTAGTAACTGAGTTTGAGAATTTTTTTACTAATATTCCAATAATGACAACAAAAACTTTGTCTTCTTCCTCCACTTTTGCTTATGCCATACTAAAAGAATGTGTTCCAGAATGTGACAATCACTTTGAATTTACATTTGTGACTGCTAAAGACATTATAGAATCTTTTAAGGATCTTGATGTAAAAAAAACTGCCGATCATTGGGGTTTGTCAGTATACACTGTAGCTTCAATAATAGATGTTATCGCACCTTTCTTAGCAATTGTTTTTAATTCACATCTGGTGTATTTCTTGATTTGATGAAACTAAGCAAAGTAATTCCACTGTTCAAATCTGGTAGTACCACTGATCCCACGAATTTTCGGCCAATATCGATATTACCAACTTTGAGAAATTTTTGAAAAATTAATTTTGAAACAGTTGTTGAGCACTTTAACTTACATAATTTATTGCACGTGAAACAAATTGGTTTTACAAAGGGTCCTTCAACCGCAGATGCAGGCGTGGCGTTGCTGAAGAACATATTTGGGGCCTGGGAGGAATCGCAAGATGCTCTTGGTATTTTTTGTGATTTGTCCAAGGCTTTTGATTGCGTACATCATGATACTCTTATCAGGAAATTGTACCATTATGGTTTGAGGGACAGAGCTCTCGACCTTCTGACTTCTTATCTGAATTATCGAATTCAGAGGGTTGATGTTAATTGCAAGAGATCTGCAGGATCTGTGGTCACCATGGGCGTTCCGCAGGGCTCAATTCTAGGTCCATTCTTGTTTTTAATTTATATTAATGACTTACCTCATCACGTGAGGGATAATCACAACACAGTGTTGTTCGCGGATGACACTTCTCTTATTTTTAAACTCAAGCGTCAGCTAACAAATTTTGACGAAGTTAACAATGCACTCTCTAAAGTTGTCCATTGGTTTAATGTAAATAACCTTCTTTTAAAACAAAAAACTAAAGTCATTAAATTTTCTACGCCAATCTACGCCAAATGTCAGGCAGCTAAGTACCAATGTTCAACTGAATGGAGTAGAGTTGATGCCTGTCGAGTCGACAGTTTTTCTTGGATTAACTATTGACGCCAAGTTACAATGGGGTCCTCACATTGAGAAGCTGTCAGGTAGACTCAGTTCTGCCGCCTTTGCTGTTAAGAAAATTAGACAGATAACTGATGTGGATACAGCCAGAATTGTTTATTTTAGTTATTTTCATAGTCTTATGACTTACGGGATTCTTCTCTGGGGAACTTGTGCGGACATCAATACCATCTTTGTTTTACAGAAGAGGGCTGTTCGAGCCATTTACAACCTTGGTCCTAGAGATTCTCTTAGAGAAAAGTTCAAAGAGGTGAACATTCTGATTGTAGCTTCACAATATATACGAGTATTTGAAAAGCTTATGTATGTTCATAAAAATATCTCGAATTTTAAGAAAATAAGCGATATTCATAATATAAATACCGGGAACAAACACAATCTTGCTGTACATCACACTCGTCTCCACAGAGTAGGCAACTCGTTCATGGGTCAATGTATACACTTTTACAACAAGCTTCCCATGGACATTCGAAACTTACCCATTAAACGATTTAAGAACTGTTATGTTTGAACTTCGATGATTGTTTTCATAAGTTGTCAACTATGATTTTTGTAATGAGGGTGAATGAATAATAAAACAGTTTTGCTTCTGATCTCAACTTGGTTGTATCTTTTATTGGCGACTACGGAAAATAAAGTGAATTTCGGCGAAAATGACGTCAAATGTAACAAATATAGTGTTTCCCGGACAATTTAACCCAAAGACTGATAAGTGGTGTGATTATAAAGAACAATTAATGTGCGCGCTTGATACGGCAGGTTGTGACAAAACTAACCTCGACAAGGGAAGATCGCTGTTTCTTTCTCAGTGCGGCAAAGACACCTTTGCATTAATTGCATCACTTTTAGTTCCAAAACGTCCTACGGAAGTACCGTTGGTGGACATTTTTAGAGTTTTGGATAAGTTCTATGAACCTGAGGTTAACTAAATTTTGCAAGCGGGAAAATTTTACAAACGTCAACAAGATCAAGGTGAAAGCGTGCAAGACTTTGTGGCGGCTATAAGTATGCTGGGTGCAAAATGCAATTTCATGGACTTGGAACGCCAGTTGAGAGACCGACTAGTACTGGGGGTGCGGGACGATCGCTTGAGACGCGACTTACTGAAAAAGAAAGACTTGACATACGAGGTCGCGCTACAGATGTGTCTGGACTATCAAGTGACGTTCCCTGATTTGTACCCTGCGTGTGTGGCTAGTGAGTCTAAGCAATCTCCGTCCAGTGTCACGGGGACTGAACCTATGGATATTGGTAATGTTAACTCGAACGAGTGTCGACGGTGTGCACGCGCACACAGTCGGGCCGAGCGCTGCCCGTTTGTTAAGGCAAAGTGTTTCTATTGCAGAAAGTTTGGGCACATTGCGGCGGCCTGCGCTAAGAAGTCAGGCCGTGTACATCAGGTCGACGACACGTGTGGAGCCAACATAGATGCGGGTAGTTCAGCTGAGAAGATGATGGGCGTATACGTCTTCACCACCTATTACCACAGACGTTATGATAGACGACGTTCAGCTATCTATGGAAGTAGACTCGGGTGCATCGCGTACCATTATGTCGGAAGAGACATACAAGAAGCTGTGGTTGGAGCCTCCACCTCTACGAGCTACTAATCTAAAACTCGTGACATGGACTCAAGACCCCTTGAAAGTATTAGGACTAGCAGACGTGCGTGTAATACTAGGTAATAAAGAAGCACAATGTGAACTGGTCGTGGTGTCGGGGAACGGACCAAATCTGCTGGGCAGGAACTGGTTCCATAAACTAGGCCTTCAAGTATCAGGATTGTGCTGGGCGGAAGAGGAGATAGACCAGTATAGAAAAGAATTTCCTGAACTATTTAAAAAAGGACTCGGGGAGTACAACGGTCCTAAGGTGTCACTTCACGTGCGGCCGGAGGCTACGCCTCGTTTCTTAAAGGCGCGTGCAGTACCCTACCCTCTTCAATAAAAAGTCCTTAGACAATTGAACGAGATGGTGGAAGCGGGTGTACTGACACCTGTCCGTTATTCTCAGTGGGGGACACCGGTGACGCCAGTGATGAAAGAAGACGGAACAGTACGAATCTGTGGTGATTATCGTGCCACGGTGAACAACGCTATCGGTCTAATGAAAGTTAATCGTCTGCCGTTCGGTGTCAGTGCGGCGCCAGCAATTTTTCAGCGTTTGATGTCGACAGCATTAGCGGGTATGGAAGGAGTGGCGTGTCTATTAGATGATATTGCTGTCACCGGAGCCACGACTGAAGAACATAATCGTAGACTGAGAGAAGTACTGAGGAAACTGCAACAAATGGGACTCCGCCTCAACGTAAAGAAATGTGTATTCGCTGCGAATAGCATCACGTTCCTAGGACACATGATTGATGCTGAGGGACTCCACCCAGCACCTGCGAAGATCAAAGAAATTCAGGAAAAGTCAGCCCCAACCAATAGAGAAACCTTGCGCGCCTTCCTGGGCTTATATAATTTTTATGAAAAATTCTTGTCTGACAAGAGCACTGTGTTGGAGCCACTTTATCGACTGTTGGATTCAAAAAGACCTTGGAGCTGGTGTGAAAAGGAACAGGAAGCGTTTGTAGAGGCGAAGCGATTATTGTCATCAGATCGAACGTTGGTGGGCTATGACTTGCAGAAAGAACTACTTCTCATTTGTGATTCATCGGAATACGGTCTTGGAGCGATTATTGCACACATCATGGAGGATGGGTCAGAACGGCCAGTGATGATGGCCTCACGGACACTACAGGCGCACGAGAGACGATATGGGCAGATTGACAAGGAGGCCCTGGCTATTATATTTGGATTGACAAAATTTCACGAATTCTTGGCGGGTCGGAAGTTTTGTATTGTGACTAATCATAAACCATTGGTTGGTTTATTCAATCCCGCAAAACCAATTCCAAACCAGATATCACCAAGAATGTTGCGCTGGTCATTGAAACTTTCCAGTTATAATTACAGTATACAATACAGGCCTGGTAAATTAATCAGCAACGCGGACGCTTTAAGCAGGTGGACCGCGCCGGACACGTCGAGTGTTCAGGAAGAGGTGCTGCACGACGTGCTTTTGCTGGAGGAACAGCCGAGCGGATGGGAGCTTGACGCTGCCAAGATAGCCACGGAGACCAACAGAGATGTGGTTTTACAAAAAGTTATGTTTCATGTGTTGCACGGATGGCCACGAAAGAACATAGACCCGAACCTACAAGAGTATTGGACACGGAGAGAGGCTCTTTCACATAATAAAGGAAGATAAAAAGCTTTTTTCTCCCAACCAATTCGGCTTTAGGCGCAATAAATCTACTAACAGTGCTGTAATTGAGCTAATTGATCATGTTACGAAAAATCTTGACAAGGAAAAGAAAGTATTATCAATTTTTTTGGACCTAAAAAAGGCTTTCGATACGGTTTCGATTTCTGACTTAATAATAAAGTTAGAGGAACTCGGTATTCGTGGCCATTCACTTAACATTTTTAGGGACTACCTTCAAAACAGAACTCAGTGTGTAAAAATACAAAATTACCTCAGTAAAGAGGAACCAGTGACATTCGGCGTTCCCCAAGGCAGTGTGCTTGGCCCCGCCTTGTTTCTTATTTACGTCAATCAACTCTGTAATTTGAGTCTGGAGAGTGGAAGAATCGTGGCGTTTGCTGATGATACCGTTCTTACCTTCTCGGGTGACACTTGGGATGACACCTTTGATTCTGCACAAAAAGGGCTAAATCGTGTTCTGCAATGGCTCAACAGACACATTCTCACAATCAATACCGACAAAACTAAAATTCTTACGTACAGCTTACGAAATTCGACTCAACCTCCAAATTCATACGCTTTGATAGCGCACTCATGTTTACTGTCTGGCACTGCGACATGTACATGCCCAGAATTAGAACGTTGTCGAACCATCAAATATCTAGGTGTGACTCTTGATGATGGTCTGGGCTTTGCGCCTCATATAGAACTACTGACCAAAAGAATCAGAAAGCTGATTTTTGTCTTTAGTAGTCTTCGCCACATCGCAGAACCTCATATTATTAGGTGTACATATTTTGCTCTCTGTCAGTCTCTCTTAACGTACTGTATATGCACTTGGGGTGGTGCACCCAAAACGGTACTTTTGAAGCTCGAACGAGCTCAGAGAGCCGTTCTGAAAATTAGTACCTTTCGGTCCATCCTCTTCCCAACTGAAGAGCTATATAGGAGCTGTAAAGTCCTTACAGTCAGACAATTATTTGTACTGCATGTACTACTATATCAGCATCAAAGAACCTCTTATGAAATAATCACCACAAGACGCATAGACAAGGTTTGCCAACCCTTCCGCTGCAAGTACTCTTTTACAAGAAGATTTCCCTGTTTCCAAGGCCCTCACCTATACAATAGTCTTAACAAAATTCTGAACTTTTTCTCACTCCCTATAATGTCTTTTAAAAAGAAAATTAATACTTGGCTGCAAACGCTTAATTACAACAAAACTGAAAGTTTATTGTTGACTCAATACAGCTCCCGTTAAACTTCATTCTATCATCATCACTCAAACATCGACACGAACATACCCTCGTTTGCTGTATAATCTTTTAAATTACATAATTATTTATTTTGTGTTTTCATTTTTGCATCTTCAATTTTCTGTCATCCCTTAGTCTTTGTCATCTATTACTTTTACTAGTATACGTTTGGATTAGTTGTGACACGACCGTGTAGTCAGGAGGCCTGGAGACCTGTAACACAGGTTGTCCTAGTACAGGCTCCAGTTTCCACTACATCGTTATATCATATATGTATACTTAATTTTGTGTTAAACTTATGTTTAATTATGTGGTGGAAAAAATAAACGTTTATTATTATTATTAAAGGTTGTTTATTGTGGAGCAACAGAGTCATAATACCTTTGTCCTTACAGGACAAAGTGTTAAAGTTGTTACATGCCCCTCATGCGGGGATTGTCCAGACAAAAGCGTATGCAAGAGGCTACGTGTGGTGGGTCAATATGGATCGGCAGATTGAGAGTGTGGTGGCCGCGTGTCAGCAGTGTCAGCTAGTGAGAAATAACCCACCAAAGGACCCGCAGACTTGGATTGTTCCAGAGAAGCCGTGGAGCCGCGTGCATGTGGATTTTGCGGGGCCCTTTCAGGAAAGAACATTTCTAGTCCTAGTAGATAGCTACAGCAAGTGGGTTGAGGCTGAAATCATACCAGCAATGAACAGTGGTACGGTGATATCGGTTATAAGAAGGATTTTCACTTCACAAGGGCTGCCCGACGTGTTGGTGTCCGATAATGGACGTGCTTTCACTTCTAATGAATTTAATAATTTTCTTAAAAAGAATGGGATTAAACATTTGTATTCGCCGCCCTACCACCCAGAGACTAACGGGCAGATTGAACGCACAATACAAACATTTAAAAATAAAATAAAGAAACTAGAGAATCTGGACATGCAGTGGCAGGAGAAACTTTGTAAAGTTCTATACTATTTACGGACTGTGCCCAATAGCTCTACTAATAAGACACCTGCTGAGCTACTGAATGGGCGAAGATACAGGACTGCAGTGTCGAGCTTACACCCCGACTCGACTCCGAGTCGTGCGGAGCAGCAAATGGAGGCGGCGGCGCAGCACTCGCCCGCACGAACTTTTACGCTGCTGCAGCCCGTGCTCATACGCATGTACGGGCCTGGGAAAAAGTGGAGTCGAGGCACCGTGCAAAACGTGGAGGGGCCAGCCACTTATGTTGTGAGGACGGAAGATGGAGAGCTGTATCGGCGACATGCAGACCAAATAATAGCTAGACCGCCAGACACAGCTGTTAACGGGTCACCTGTCACTGGAAATCAGCCAGCCAATGATACAGAGTCTGAATTATCACAGGACCCACCGATTGTGATTCCACCACCTGAATTATGGCCGGATATTATAGGGATTCCTAATGAATGAATTCAGTGATTGCTATATTTGAAGTTAACGGTTTTGTTAATTGGTTTTGTTTTAATATTTCAATTTATAATGTATGTTTTGACCAATGATTATGAGGGAAAGGTATGTTATGTTTGAACTTCGATGATTGTTTTCATAAGTTGTCAACTATGATTTTTGTAATGAGGGTGAATGAATAATAAAACAGTTTTGCTTCTGATCTCAACTTGGTTGTATCTTATAAGAACCATATAAAGGCCAAACTTTGCAAAAAGGGGTATTATAAAATCACAGATTATTTAGAAGACAAAAAAGCTTGGGACTGAGCTGCTCACTCTGTTAAGCATTGTATTAAACAATATGCGTAATTATAAGGTAAATTATTGTAAACAATTTCATTTTTAATGTCTGCACTTGAAAAAAGACGATGATCCCTGAGTTTATTTCGGCTATTTCTTCTCAGAGGTAGTCAGTTAGGAAATGCCGGCTTCATCTAGTTAAAAAAATAAAATAAAAAATAGACATGACGTGTAAAAGTGATCAGTGATCCTACTTGCTTAATAAACGATTTCATTTCATTTCATTTCAGTGACCGACAGTACGGGTTTCGCCGCAATCGGTCAACTGGGGACCTACTAGTGTATGCCACTCACTTGTGGGGCGAGACCCTCGAGAAGAATGGGGAAGCGATTGCTGTCTCCTTTGATGTCTTGAAGGCCTTCGACCGGGTATGGCACGCTGGCCTTTTGAGTAAGTTTCCAGCGTACAGCATTTCCCCTAGCCTGACTGGCTGGGTAAAAGACTTCCTGACTGAACGGTCCCTCCGAGTTGTTGTCGACGGATGCTGATCTGAGCCCATGTTGGCTAATGCCGGTGTTCCTCAGGGGTCTGTTCTCTCTGTCTCTGTTCCTGCAGCATATTAACGATCTGCTGATGCCCGGTATCTATAGGTATGCAGATGACAGCACAGTTGTAGAGAGATACCTGCCGGATGCTCGGGCTAGTAGGGAATCAATCCGGTCCGAAAGAGAGGCCATGGTTGAGGGAACGAGTGTTGCACTACATTGACACTTGAAAGGCAATCATATCTAAGTGACAAAAATTCGTAAATTGAGTTATATACACCCAACGACGCAGAAAAATTTGACGGTTCGAATGGTGTATATAACTCAACTAGTTGCCGTCAGCAACTTAGTTCGAGTGGAGTTAGTTATGCTCCGCTCCCATTGGTCACAGCGTGATGTTATATAGCCTAAAGCCTTCCTGGATTAATGGACTATCCAATGCAAAAAGACTTTTCAAATTGGACCAGTAGTTCCCGAGATTAGCGCGAACAAACAAACATACAAACAAACTCTTCAGCTTTATATATTAGTACTAGTGGTCACCAGCGACTTCGTTCGTGTGGAGTTAGTTATGCTCCGCTCCTATTGGTCGCAGCGTGATGTTATTTAGCCTAAAGCCTTCCTGGATTAATGGGCTATCCAACGCAAAAAGAATTTTTCAAATCGGACCAGTAGTTCCTGAGATTAGCGCGCACAAACAAACAAACTCTTCAGCTTTATATATTAGTATAGATAGAGTATAGATTTACGAATTTTTGACGCTTATATATGATTGCCTTTCAAGCGTCGGTATGTTTGTGACTATACAAACAGTATTCTCAATGTCTCCATAAATGGTTGGAATTCCATGGTGGTAGTGTTGTTAATATGTTTCCTGATGAGTGGATGCATCTCTATTTAGATTGTATGTGTCAGTCTGAGTAACCAATAATATAAAATTATTACTAACCTTATGGAATTCTCTGAAATAAAAGTTTTCCATTCTAACGCACTTACCTAAAAGTAAACAAAACTTGATGCACATTTAATTAGCATACTTAGTAACTCAATGATATGTACATGAATACTCACATGGGAACAGTTAGTCAGGCCAGAAACGTCTACAGTATTGGAGGAGTGTTGGGGACCGGGCTTCATAATCCTCCGCTTTTTACGAAATTCGGGATCACACACTTTCAAGTCCTGTTTGAACGTAAGGTCCATCGTTAAAAGTGTCCGATTGGGATCGTTGAATGTGCACAGTTCTGCAGTGTATCGACCCTGCACCCCGTCTAGAGACGGAGTAAATGTCGAGTACGAGACATTTGGATCTATTTCAGTATCATTACATCTGTACTTCACACCGATCTGTTCAGCACCCGACTTGCACGCTAATAACACTAAAACCACAGTCACACACAACATCGCGAACACTTGCAAAAATATTTATGTAAATAACTTCATGACGAAGGCAAGCACCAAGGAGATAATGTTACACATATCATGCTTTTTGTAAAGCCCCAAGTGCTTTTTCTGTACATAACACGGTATTACGGACTACGTTTAATAATAACTGTACACAAGCACATCAAATGTAACTGTGGACTATCTTTATTGAACTTAGCATCCACATCACGGACGACAGAACTCAGACTCTCAAGTCTCAATCAAGTAATCAATTTATTATCAAGTTTAATAGCATAACACTCGTTTTACTATAATGTCGGGTCCATAATCTGTGGCACAGAGCAAGTAATCATCACTACGTTTTAACCTGTGGTTTAACTAACAGATTATAAAGAACTACATATGTCAAATCGCCATTTTTTTTTCTTTGTCTTCGCATGGTTTGTGCAATTAGCCAATGTCACGTGTTGGGAGTTGGGAATGTTAGGAACTATTTTTATTTATTTTTAGTTTTAATTTAAATACCAAGATATATTTATACTATTAATTCTCGCTAAATACCCTCCAGCGTTTGATGATCTATTAATAGTTCGCACATGTTATTGGCAAAATTGTGGTGTGTCTTCCACAAGGGCTATAAAGATGGGCATTTACCCGGTAAAAACCCGAACTATGGGTAAATACCCATTTATACCTATTTTTACCCACCCAATTTTAATTTTTACCAGGTAAAAATTATAATCAGTTTAATTTAGGGTAGATCCGTAGTTACATCGTTATTATTATCATCGGAGATCATATTTTGATCAAGTTACAACCTGACACTGACCAGTAAATTGCAAAAAAATCGACAAAATCTGAATTACACGGGCTGCCACTACGGAACAGGCTATTTGATAGATTTATAATTTTTATCTCGAATTACTTGGTTGCGGTTAAGAAGTTCTCCGAAAGTATTTTTTTAATTTTAAATACGTATTTCGTAAGAAATATGCAATTAAAAGTTCAGAATTCAAATAAGCCGCGAAAACGATTTTTTCAGCAATATGGCGTCGAGCTTTGTAAATGACGTCACAAGCGGTTTTCGGTTCTCAGTGGTGTTTGTTTTCATTTATTATTTGTTGTTGTTATCTAATAAAATGGTTTAGAAGTGGTGTGCTGTATTGCGTTGTACAAATAAATCGATAAAACCCCCCGAAAAACAGTTTATAAGTTTGCCGAAAACAAGCGTTGATGCGCGTATGACGTCATCGCGACATTAGCCAATCCGGATCGTTTCACAGTGTGTGGCGCGAGAAACAAAAAGCTAAACATATTTTTGTGTTTTGTATGTACTAATTGTTATTATTTTCAAACTCAAACTCATTTATAGCATTTTTTATTAAAATTCGTGTAAATGACATAAAGAACCCTCATTTTATGCAATTAAAGCAAAAAATCCCAAAAAGAGAATACTGTCAAATAGCCTACTACCATTTTTTGTTCTGGATGAGAAATCGTCAAATGACCTCTCCCGCTCTAGGCCTGTGCCTGTGTGTGCCTGTGCGCCAGGGCCACGGTTTCTTTTTAGGCCTCTGCGTCAAAAAAAAAAAAAGGATTTCGGGTTGTTTAAGGCCGCTGACTCGAATCTTGCGGGCAGCGGGAAGGCGGCGGGCGGCGGCGAGTGAGCGGCAGGATCTTATGCATTAAATCAAACGGACCGGTTCTCGAAAACAGCGGCGCGGCACAACGGGGCGGTGGCGGGCAGCGAGCGGTGTACTTCTCGCGCTCGAATCTTGCGGGCAGCGAGCGGTGTACTTTCAGTCAAGCGGTGATCGAGCGTTATAACCCGCGCAGATAAAGAAAAGATCTGTAAATGGCGTCCGCTCGCATGCGTTCTCACTCATTCTCTATCGCTGTCTATACTCAAACAGTGAAGTAAGCGCTGCAAAAAAAAAAAACGATCAAAAATTTAGGATTCGCTTTCCAAGCTACTTTGATGCACTCCGAGTTATTGTTAATTCCGTTCTGCTAAAGTCTCTGTTATTTTACTGTTTTTGTTGATATTGTTGTTTTTGTTGAATTTGAACAATCAAACTTAACAAAAACAACAATAAAAATAAACACAACAACAAACAAGTAAATTGCCAAATTTACGTTAAAAATAACAATATTTACAACGTAAATTTGACATTTTACTATCTTAGCATTTGGTTTGTGATTGAACAATGGCATGTTTTGTCAGCCGTACCATAATTATCCGCCGCCATTCTCAGATCTTTTCTTTATCTGCGCGGGTTATAGGAATAAATTTGAATCAAAAAGTTGTTGCCGCCATTGTTCAAACATTTCTTTCGCGAATAAAAACAAATATCTCGTCGACACAATCGTGAACACAATACTACGCGGCTATAGTGACGCGCGATCTGCCCGTTAGTTTCGAGAACGGGTCTTGCCGGCGCCGCCCCGCTGCCCGCAAGATTCGAGTCAGCGGCCTTAAACAACCCGAAATCCTTTTTTTTTTGTTTCCGGGGTGGAACATCCTCATGCGATGTCCGCCGCCTTGGGGCGGGCGCGGGTCTGTCGGACTCTTAATGATTGAAAACCACCCCAGTGTTTCATCTCACACCTACACCGGGGGGTTGCGAGAACGAAAACTGCTTCCGCAATCCTCCATTGATGCTGGCCCGCCACTGTGGGTCCGGTCCGGTGTGTTTTTACCTATTCTACCCTTTTCTACCAATTTTTACCTACCCATTTTTTACCCACCCGCCCATCTGCCATTGATCAAGAGTTTTTTTCTTTTTTTTTTTTATCCATACTAATATTATAAATGCGAAAGTAACTCTGTCTGTCTGTCTGTCTGTTACGCTTTCCCGCTTAAACCTCTCAACCGATTATGATGAAATTTGACACAGACAATCTTTAGACCCTGAGAAAAGACATAGGCAGTCATAGGCTACCTTTTATCCTGGAAAAATTTGATATTCCCGAGGGAAAACTAAAAAGCGCGATATAACCGAAATACACGCGGGCGAAGCCGCGGTCGGAAAGCTAGTATATTATAAACTAGCGCTTGACCGCAATCCTGCCTGATGGTAAGCAGTGACGCAATCGTTGATGGTAAAGCGCACTAGTTTATTAAGAGTCTATTCACTCTAGCCTTGAAAACACTCACATTGTAGTCCGACGGAAACACCACCGCTGGCAAATCGTTCCATCCCTCGATGTACGCGGTATAAAGGAGGAGGCGAAACGCTTCGTCCGGATCGTATTGGTGTTAACAACGTAAGGGTGGAAACCAGCCGTACGACGGGTCGTCCGATGGTGGAACGGAGATGGGGGAATTAAATCATGCAATTCCCTAGCACACTCCCCAAAATGCATCCCATAGAACACCGAAAGGCTGGCTACTCTACGCCTGTGCTCTAGGCTTTGGAGACCATCTCGAGTTAGATCAGGGTCACCAATCAGCCTCTTCGCATGCCTCTCCATTGAATCCAAAGTGGCCAGGTGACACTTAGCAGCACCAGCCCAAATGTGGCTGCAGTACTCCACACACGAACGGGCCTGTGCTTTGTATAACATTAGAAGCTGCCCAGGTGTGAAGTACTGCCGGACCTTTGCGATAACGCCAAGTTTCCTGGTAGCCACCTTGGCCTTGTACTCAATGAACTGCCCAAAGTTAAGGTTCGAGGAAATCTCAACTCCCAAAACCTGAAGGCGGTCGGAACACTCCAAGGACACATTTCGAAAAGTAGGAGCCAAGGTAACGGTGAACCTTTTGGCGGTGAAAAGACACGCCTGTGTTTTGGCGGCATTGAATGCTACAAGAAGAAGAGGAAGGAGAAGAAGGAGAAGTTGCAGTTATTTCTTTCTTTCTTTCTTCATTGGGTTCACATGGTTTGTGCATTTAACCAATGTCACGTAATGAATTTTCATTCATGTCGAAAAAGACGGCCGCGTAAACCTACGAGGGAGGTTTGAGGCAAAGTCATGATGAGGCCACTATGCTGCGACATCTCAATGTTCTTTATGAATTATCCACTGAATACACTTTTTACTACATAAGTCACGCACTTTTGTTTAGTAAACAACACTATAAATAATTGTGTCGTGGTGGCCTAGTGGTTAAAAAACCAGCCTCTCAAATATGGGTGTGCGGGTTCAATTGCAGGTCAGGCAAGTACCAATGTAACTTTTCTGAAGTTATATGTACTTTCTAAGCATATCTTGGACACCAATGACTGATTACAAAGTGAAGGAAAACATCTTGAAGAAACCTAGACTTTAAGGTCCGTATTCCAGAAGGAAACTCAAGCATTGATCTCTGCTTAAGCATTCCTTAAAACTAGTTTCAACCAATCAAATTTCTTGAAACGAGACTTAAGTGGAGTTTGAGTTTTGAGTGACGTTCTGTAATACGCACATAAGTCTGAAATCGCCAACCCGCAGTGAGCAAGCGTGGTGGCACAGTTGACACCTGTCGGGCAAGTCACCGGCCGGGGGAATCAATAAGAAATATTATCTCCGGATGTTCTCGTCTAGCTAACTGAGAGTACTTGCATAGACACAACCTTGTAGCTAGGATAATTCATCAGCAACTTGCTCTTAAATACAACCTTGTGGAATCGGAGGTGCCGTCCTACAGGTATATGCCCAACCCAGTTCTCGAAAATGGCCATATCACATTGTACTGGGATCATCACTGACAGAACTATTGTTGCCAATAAGCCTGATATAGTGATGGTCAGAGCAGCGTGCAATGATTGTTGGCATAACCATCCCGCATGATGAGAACCTCGTGAAAGCCGAGAAAGATAAACAAATCAAGTATCTTGACTTGGCTCACGAGGTTGTCGACATGTGGGAGGTGGATTCAGCAATCATTGTACCGATAGTCGTGACAGCCAATGGCATAATAGCCAAGAGGCTCGACCAACACCTCAGGAGGCTCTCGTTAGGCAGCTGGATCAAGGGCTTGATTCAGAAAGCTGTAATTCTGGACACGGCTCGCATTGTTAGGAAGTTCCTCTCTCTGGAGCCCTGACCGCCGGTAGCTTGGACCCTGTTCCCGATACCGGTGGGCTACTATTTTTATATTTTAAAATGTTTTTTAAGTATTATTTATATAGAAATATTTAAAAATGTAATTTATATGTATATACAATCAAATAAAGGAAATAATAATTTATTTCAGGTAAGCAAAAGCAAAAGCAATTTCATAATTTCAATATGTAATATTTAGCGCAGCAGCTAGTAGAATGCTATTTAGCAAAAAATGTCCAAACGGCAACACTGATTCTTATACCTTGTCTATAAAGTCGTGAAAACGAATGTATCTGTAACTAAAAAAAATAAAAGTAGGGCAACACTAAATCTTAGTTCATCGAATGTCATTGGCAGTCATCGATTTGTTTTGTGACTTGTTATTTATTGTCATTAATTTTCAATTCTGTTTAGACGAAACATCGAAGAAATGTGTTAAATATGAGAAAAACAAACCGGAGTGGAACTCGGGAAAATATTTTTAAAGTTTATCATCAATATTTGTTAGTACACCAAGCTGGACAAATGTTATCAAATATGGATGATAGTTATGCTTGAACAGTTGCTAAACAAGTATGTAATCATGTTACTGTTTGTTTTATCTTCTAGAAGTTTCAAATTTACTAAGTAAACGATTTTATGACTAAAATGAGGATTGTTTACACTGCATTTGTGAAGGTAGCAGGCTGATGACAGCAGTAGCTGAGACGTTGTTAGTGAAGCAGCTAACAATGAAAATATTTTTTAACTAAGAATATTTGGAATCAGATGGTGAAAGCATTTATTGTGTTTTGGAATACTTTTCATTAGTAAAAACACGCTAAAACATATAATCATAAATATGTATATATATATAATATCTTTTCTTGTTTTTCTCATTTTATTTAAACGCCAGAGACCATAAATTTGTGTTTTTACTAAAACCAGTTGTGCTCCTAGTACACAATAATGTGCTAGTATCAAAATGATTACAGTTAAGCCAAAAGGGTTGCTATATGCACGTGTTATATCTATAACGAGTCATACATAATGTTTCTTCTATAATGTTTTGCTTTAATACTATTTAATTACCCACACTCTGCTATCCTAACACACGCACGATCGCAGCACTCATTTATTTTCACAACTTTATAGACACAGTATACTTCACTTTAACAGATTGTGAGATTGTAAATTAGAGTGCAGTTAAAATAATGACTTGGGTTAAAGGTCTAATAACCGAGCTAGAAACTTAAATAAAAAAAAAAAAACTTTGACAGCAGTTCTTTTTTTTTGGTTTACTTCTTTCCGTTCTTCTGAACGGAAAAGGCATAGTACGCCCAAAGAATTTGTATAAATACCTAGAAAGCTGACGAGCCGGTAAACGTTCCTAGAAAGTGAAACGCACGAAGGACCCCTGTGTCCCTTTCTAGTAGGGTGTACACAGTTCATAAGAAAATTGGGACATTTAATAAACTTCAAAATTTTTTTTTGATTAAAAATCTAATAACAGTAAGAGTAGCTACAAAATAAAACATGAACTTTATTTATATAGTACAGTAGCGACCCGACCCGGCTTCGCGCGAATAAATGTATTATATTAGGTATATATAACTTTCTCTTGAATCACTCTATCTATTAAAGAAAAGTGCATCCCGTTACTTAGTTTTATGGATCTAAAAATACATAGGGGCAGTTACAGGCTCGCGTTGCCCCTGTGCGCCGCAGCCTCTATGTCTCTGTAATATCTTCGACAATATTTATTAAATTACATGCTGTAAAAGGCAATATTGATATATATAAAATGCAAAATAATTTAGTGAATAAGGTTTTCAGTACGTTGACTTAATAGAAACGCTTGGAAAGCAAGTCATACCCACGCCCACGCGGCTCAATTCGGGTGCCCTCTCGGTACTCTAGCTAGCAGTCTAACTAGTAGTCACGCATCAAATAGTATAATAATACTAGCACACACCGTTGTGATAAGTGGACGACGCGGCGCGCTACGCTGCGTAATATAATTAAAAAATAACAAAAGGCATGTTCAAGAAAGCAACACATTTATTTATACAAAGTGTTACAGACGTAACAAATACAATACCTACACTTTGAAAGACAAAAAATTGTCAACCATCATACCGCAAATGTATAAAACCTTGTTTTAGTTGTTGGTTTATTATTATTATTCTCGAATTCCATCATCACTTGGAACACTGCAAGAAAATTATTTTCACCAACAATCAATAAATATCGAACCGGACGAATCGTTTCGCCTCGTCCTTTATACCGCGTACATCGAGGTACTGGAGCAATTTGCCAGCCGGCGGTGTTTCTAAAGCTAGAGTGAATAGGCTCTTAATAAACTAGTGCGCTTTACCATCAACCATTGCGTCACTGCTTACCATCAGGCGGGATTGCGGTCAAGCGCTAGTTTATATATATATATATTTTAATTATTATAAACTAGTGCTTGACTGTAATCCCGCCTGATGGTAAGCAGTGATGCAATCGTTGATTGTAAAGCGCACTAGTTTATTAAGCCTATTCACTTAAAAAACTTAGGAATAGGAAGGATGACGACAGTTGAGCGAGGTGATGCAATGTTAAACCCAACAACACGACCAACGATACTGCGCCAGAGGGAGATTGATCTGGAGACTCTCCACGACCAAACCTCCGACACAACAACATTTGGCGCATCGTACCCGGCACACATCGCAACATAAGTGCTCAGACCCGTCTTCACCAAATATCATGCCGGAACACGACGAATCGCTTGGCGAAAAAATAATAATAGTAAAATGGTTTTAGGTTAGTTATTCAAGTAGGTTGAACTTTTTGTAAAAGTGTAAGGTAAGTATAGCTAATACAGATAGTTGACATAGGTACCTACACTGATACGCTGTTTATTACATTTTCTTTAAGACATTTTAGGTATAAAAATTTTCAAGAAAATATACAATTTGTTTCTAGTAAGTCTTTTAACTTTTTTAACAAACTTAAAAAAGGAGGATATTCTTTGTTCAGCTGTCTTGTCTTTTTTACAGAACATTATACTCAACCCAAACAAAAAAAAAAATTGCCTCGACCATAATATTGATTATTTAACCAAAGAATTTTAAATAACAAATTCTTTGTATTTAACCCAATATGTCATCGGTGTTGCCATTTAATAGTTCATACTATCTGCTAACACTGTTTTATTTTTATTGATCACAATAAATGCATTGATTAAATGTTGAGCTAAGCAGTTAGTTATTTTAATGCTTAAACAATCACGAGTCACGTTAAAGTTACCAAATAGTAGTTTCATTTCACACTGGCAGTCTGCGCGAAAGGGACACAGGACACAGGGGTCTTTCGATGCCTCTCATGCGGAACTTTAGGTATTTATGCGTAAGCTTTGTGGCAATATAAGCTTTAACGGGTAGGCTTTAGGTTTATTTTTGAATGTTGTTGTTTAGATATTATTATTACTCGTAAGAATTCTTTTCGGCGTAAAACTTCCTGCAGATCCGCGATATGGCTTGCTTCACTTTCAGATGCAACGATGACATCGTCGATGAATGGGAACGCGTAGTCTATCCCGTTAAGTACTTCGTGTATGAATCGTTGGAATGTCTGTCCAGCATTCTTGAGACCTGGGCACATTCGTGGAAATTCGAATAAACCGAATGGTGTTGTGATCGCTGTCTTCTCGATATCGGGTTCGAAGATCGGCAATTGTGAATAGGCTCGGTTTAAATCGAGAGTGGAGAAGATTTTCTTGCCGTGAAGCAGGTATGTAAAATCCTTGAGGCGTGGGACTGGGTAGCGATCGGGTTTAGTGACGTCATTGAGTCTCCTGTAGTCACCGCAGATTCGTAAGTCGCCGTTTTTCTTAGGTACGACATGTAGTGGACTGGCCCAAGGGCTTTTGCTTGGTCGGCAAATTCCTTGCTGCATCATGAGCTCGAATTCTTTCTTCACGGGCAGGTAGCGATGTGGAGGAAGCGGTCTGCACTTGCTGTACACTGGTGGACCAGTAGTTTCGATGTGATGTTGTACCCTGTGTTTGGGAGTATCCTTCGTGCATGACGGTCGCAGGATGTCAGGAAACTTACTGAGGAGCTGGTGATACGGCTGTTCCATGTCGATACTTCGAACTGTGGGTTCGGCGGACTGAATGACAGATGCTCTGACGGTCATATTGGTAACTTTGTCGACGAGACGTCGGCCGGCTATGTCGACAAGCAGTTGATGACGCTTCAGGAAGTCTGCACCGATGATTGGTTTGCTGACTGCAGCGACGATGAATTTCCAGGTGTACGGCCGTCGTAGGTTGAGATCCAGTTGTAGGGTTTTCTCTCCGTACGTTGGGATAATCGTGTTGTTTGCCGCGTACAAACAGAAATCGGTTTGTTTTGCTTTCCCGCCTTTGGTTCTCGGTATCACGGAAACGTTTGCGCCGGTATCAATAAGAAATGACAGACGCGAATTCTTATCAGTTATGAATAGGCGGTGAGAAGTGTTGTTCGCGTCAGTTGCCGCCTCAACCGACGCAGGCGTTAGTTTTCCGACTGGGCACTGTTGCTGTCGAAATTGCACGGACGCGTACACTTTCGCGCTTCTTTACCGAACTTGCGATGATAATAACACTTAAGTGATTGTTCTGAATTCTTGCGATTGCTATTATCCCGGCTTACTGGCTTATTCGGTTTAGAAACCGGAGTGGGGCTGACTGATCGGGCGTTCTTGATGCTGATTTGTTGATCATGGGAGAACGTGCCGTCTGATTGGCCGGTGGACCGGGCCCGCGCCTTCGGTCCACGTGCAAGGCGGTTCGATATTGTCCGCGCACTTTCTCCAACGAACAATGGGTTAACAGACAGATGTGCAACACCCTCGCTGAGGCTTCCAAGATCCTTGTGTGACACTGGTATGATTTATATGCACCCTTTCGCGGAAAGTCATCAATCGTAGGGACGTCAATAGTTGGGCAATCCTTTGTGTTATTGTTGTATTGTAGCGACTGCGACCATCGCTACAAACTATTAAATGGCAACACCGATGACATATTGGGTTAAATAATCAATATGGTCGATGCAATTATTTTTTTTGTGTAGGGTGAGTATAATGTTCTGTAAAAAAAGACAAGACAGCTGAACAAAGAACATCTTCCTTTTTTAAGTTTGTTAAAAAAGTGACTTGCTAGAAACAAATTGTATATTTTCTTGAAAATTTTTATACCTAATATGTCCTAAAGAAAATGTAAAAAAAGCGTATCAGTGTAGGTATGTCAACTATCTGTATTAGCTATACTTACCTTACACTTTTACAAAAAGTTTAACCTACTTGAATAACTCACCTAACCATTTTATTATTATTATTTTTTCGCCAAGCGATTCGTCGTGTTCCGGCATGATATTTGGTGAAGACGGGTCTGAGCACTTATGTTGCGATGTGTGCCGGGTACGATGCGCCAAATGTTGTTGTGTCGGAGGTTTGGTCGTGGAGAGTCTCCAGATCAATCTCCCTCTGGCGCAGCATCGTTGGTCGTGTTGTTGGGTTTAACATTGCATCACCTCGCTCAACTGTCGTCATCCTTCTTATTCCTAAGTTTTTTAAGTGAATAGGCTTAATAAACTAGTGCGCTTTACCATCAACGATTGCATCACTGCTTACCATCAGGCGGGATTGCAGTCAATCACTAGTTTATAATAATTAAATATATATATATATAAACTAACGCTTGACCGCAATCCCGCCTGATGGTAAGCAGTGACGCAATCGTTGATGGTAAAGCGCACTAGTTTATTAAGAGCCTATTCATTCTAGCCTTAGAAACACCGCCGGCTGGCAAATTCCTCCAGTACCTCGATGTACGCGGTATAAAGGTCGAGGCGAAACGCTTGGTCTGGTTCGATATTTATTGATTGTTGGTGAACATAATTTTCTTGCAGTGTTCCAAGTGATGATGGAATTCGAGAATAATGGCATGAAGTTATTCCAGTTGAACCAACAACTAAAACAAGGTTTTATACATTTGCGGTATGATGGTTGACAATTTTTTGTCTTTCAAAGTGTAGGTATTGTATTTGTTACGTCTGTAACAGTTTGTATAAATAAATGTGTTGATTTCTTGAACATGCCTTTTGTCATTTTTTAATTATATTACGTAGCGTAGCGCGCCGCGTCGTCCACTTATCACAACGGTGTGTGCTAGTATTATTATACTCTTAGGTGCGTGACTACTAGCTAGAGTACCGAGAAGGCTCCCGAATTGAGGTGCGTGGGCGTGGGTATGACTTGCGTTCCAAGCATTTCTATTAAGTCAACGTACTGAAAACCTTATTCACTAAATTCATTTTGCATTTTATATATATCAATATTGCCTTTTACAGCATGTAATTTAATAAATATTTTCGAAGATATTACAGAGACATAGAGGCTGCGGCGCACAGGGGCAACGCGAGCCTGTAACTGTCCCTATGTATGTTTAGATCCATAAAACTAAGTTACGGGATGCGCTTTTCTTTAATAGATAGAGTGATTCGAGATAAAGTTATATAGACCTAAAATAATACATTTATTCGAGCGAAGCCGGGTCGGGTCGCTACTATACTATTATGATATATTATAATGTGTGGGTACTTCTTTCACGAATGTAAGTCAGTCTGCGACCAGCCATTAAACTGTGCAACGACGCTCCTTGCTTTATTCAAATATTATCCAAGAATACCACATATTGGCGACGAGGCGATATTCACGCGAGCAAGAAGGAATATTTTGACATAATAGGTGTTGAAAATATAATGGCTCAAGGAAGAATTATGTTTGGAGGACATATTACGTTCGACCATCACGTGCAGGAATGGAGGATTTTTAAAAGTCGTTTCACTCAGTTTTGTTTGGTGAACGATATCACAGACGACACTGACAAGGCTCAAGTGAGACGAAGATGCCTGTTATTGACGTGCTTGGTGGAAGATATATACCGCATCGTTAAGGATTTGGTTTTTCCGGAAGAACTCGAATCGATAGAATACAAAAGTCTACTATCTAAGCTAGACAATCATTTTGCTGCTAAAAAGAGTACATTTGCGGAACGGTACAAATTTTACAAAGCGGAGCAACGTCCAGAAGAAGATTTGGCTGAATGGGCTTCGCGGGTACGTAATCTCGCACAGTACTGTGGGTTTAAATCGGAACTCGAGTCAGCATTACGTGATCGGTTTGTCCTCGGATTGGAAAATATCAAGGAAAAGGAGAAGTTGTTCGCAGAAAGCATAGAGGAGCTAACATTGAATCGTGCATTGGAAATAGCGCAAGGGGTAAGATGCGCACGATTAGCTTTGAGGGAGTCGCATAGCAGCGGCGCTGTCGCCGAGCCCACCGCGCTGCCAGCGGAGCCGGCGCATCCCGTGTTCGCATTAAAACAGCGCGGCGTAGTCAGTACGCATCGAGCAGGCGCCGCGGGCCGCGCCGCCGCCGCCGATATCTCGGAAGTTCGGAAGTGCTGCGGTGTGTGCGGGTATAAAAACCATAGTATGGACCAGTGTCGATTTAAAAACTATGCGTGCAAAAAGTGCAATCAAAAAGGTCATTTAAAGCGTATGTGTAGAAATAACGTGAAAAATAGTAATTTCTTGGCTGCGGGTGACGATTATTCTTTTGAAGGTATTTATGATTTGTTTAACATTAAATGTGTTAATGGCGAACCGATGCAACAACTAGTGTCGGTGGCCGGTACAATGCTTAGGTGTGAAGTGGATAGCGGTAGTGCTGTCTCAGTTTTGGCAGATATTTTTTACAACTTGAATTTTCGGAATAAATACAATTTAAAGTCTTGCAACACGGTTTTGAATTGCTATAATGGTAGTAAGATTACACCGTTGGGTTGTGTTACCTTGCCTGTGACTTATAAGGGTCGTACGGAAAATTTAAAGTTTTATGTTGTAGATACGGGACAGTCTACCAAACAACCGTCGCTGTTAGGTCGGGATTTCATTTCCAAGTTTAGTTTACAGCTATGTATGGTTCCATGTAACTACATTAAAAATGTTAAGACTTAGTTTTTAAGAGTTATATGTTTGAATTATTGGTGGAGGGATTATGATATATTATAATGTGTGGGTACTTCTTTCACGAATGTAAGTCAGTCTGCGACCAGCCATTAAACTGTGCAACGACGCTCCTTGTTTTATTCAAATATTATCCAAGAATACCACTACTATATAAATAAAGTTCATGTTTTATTTTGTAGCTACTCTTACTGTTATTAGATTTTTAATCAAAAAAATTTTTGAAGTTTATTAAATGTCCCAATTTTCTTATGAACTGTGTATACCCTACTAGAAAGGGACACAGGGGCTCTTCGTGCGTTTCTCTTTCTAGGAACGCCTTCGCCGGTTCGTGAGCTTTCTAGTATTTATACAAATTCTTTGGACATGACAGACACTACGGATTATACTACGATACGAAGTTATACTACTAGTGCTGCCCTCGTGGAGAGTGCGTATCTCACATTTGTCTACGTTTCGTTTTTCCAAATTCATTGTTTCCGTTATTCTTCTATAATCCGGGTATTTTCGTGTAATTTTTACTCAAATTGATAAAATTGCAGATTGAAAGGAATAGGTCTTAGAGAATACGCAGATATAAAGGAATGAAAAGAAGAAATGGAATGTCAAACGATATTTGGTATAACGGATGAAATATATCGATATTACATTCGATACTAGATGATTCGATAATATCGAATTGAAGCGATATATCGCGCACATGTGTCGATATTTTTTGAAATATCGATATATATCGCCCAACAGTTGGCCTGTTAGGCAGGCTAAGATCCTAGATCATACCGCCTCGTCTTCGTCGTCTAAAATGAAGACCAAAACTTTTCTTCAGTTATAACCTTCTTGTCTAAATGTGTGTTATATAAATAAATGATCTTATCTTAAGCCACACCTTTAGTAACATCCTTCTTGTCCAAATATAAGTACGACTGAAGCCTCGTCTTCAGTACCATATTTTTTATTAAATAATAAAAAAAAAATCAAAGAGAAAATATAAAAAATCAAAGAGAAAAGACATAAAATATAAAACCAAAAAAAAAAAAAATTTAAAATTCTTAAAATGAAAATAAAAAGAAAAATTAGTAGTAAGTTAGTCCCTAGACACCGAGCAGCGGGCGGTATAGCCTGCAACGGAGGCATCCGCTGGCCTCGGGAGAATTAATACCCTCCCAAAAAGAGCGGCCGCATCGCCTTGGGGAAGCGATGTGCGTACCACCCAATATCGTAAATGAAAATGTCCGAAAATGCGAATAATGTTTTGTCTTGCGATCCGGCTGACGCCCGGCGTTCGCAGGTGTCCGCGCCTGCGAATGAAAAATTGGCTTCCGAAGAACGCGCAGGGGTAGGCAACCAGGCAGGGGCCTGGTTGCCTACCCCTGCGCGTATCATCTTCTTCTTCTTCTTCCTCAGCCTATAGATGTCCACTGCTGGACAAAGGCCTCCCGCAAGGCTTTCCACGATGACCGGTCTTGTACTGCCCGCATCCATCGGCTTCCCGCGACCTTCACCAGGTCATCGGTCCACCTTGTTGGGGGTCTCCCTACGCTGCGTCTTCCAGTACGTGGCCGCCACTCCAGAACCTTGCTGCCCCATCGGCCATCGGTTCTACGAGCAATGTGCCCTGCCCACTGCCACTTAAGTTTAGCGACTCGCAGAGCTATGTCGGTGACTTTGGTTCTTCTGCGGATCTCCTCATTTCTGATTCGATCACGCAGAGAAACTCCTAGCATAGCTCTTTCCATTGCCCTTTGTGTGACTCTTGAGCCTTCGTATGAGACCCATTGTGAGCTACCACGTTTCAGTTCCGTAAGTCATCACTGGCAACACACACTGGTCAAAGACTTTAGTCTTGAGACACTGTGGTATCTTGGACGACGAGAAGATGTAGCGTAGCTTCCCGAACGCTGCCCAACCGAGCTGGATTCGCCGAGACACCTCTTTCTCGAAGTTGGACCTACCTAGTTGGACTTTCTGTCCCAGATATATATACTCGTCAACAACTTCGAGTGCAGAGCAACCAACTACAATTGGAGTGGGTGCGACATGAGAGTTCGACATGATCTTCGTCTTATCCATGTTCATTTTCAGACCCACTGGTTGGGAAGCTCTGCTGAGGTCATTGAGCATTTTGCCCAAGTCTTCCAGGGTCTCAGCCATGACCACGATATCATCTGCGAAGCGGAGATTAGTGATGTACTCGCCATTGATGTTGATGCCAAGTCCTTTCCAGTCCAGGAGCTTGAAGACATCTTCCAACGCAGCAGTGAACAATTTAGGAGATATGACATCTCCTTGTCTCACTCCACGCTGCAGTTGGATCGGTTTCGAGTCCTGATCCTGGAGACGGACGGCGTATCAACGCTGCCAGTAATATTAACGACAGCAGGGGCTGTCGTTAATATTACTGGCAGCGATGATGGCAGAGTGGATGTGGACGAAGGGCCGCGTGGACTGTCTTCCGTTAGGAAGCGTCCACGCGACCTTGCTCAGAAGGGAGGTGGGTCGGCGGAGCTGACCTCAGAAGAGGAAGGCCTGCCGGCCCCGAAGGTGCCAACCGTGAGGAGAGGTCGGCAAAACTCAAGAGGAGTGACTGCTTCGCGGCCGCGGAGGAACGCACAGGGTAGAATCGTGCGTACCCCGGCAGTCAGCGAAACAGAAAGTGACATGGGGGTCACTTCGGAGGACCCTGGTGGCGAGAGTTGCGCCTCGCTAGGTAGCCCGAAGGCGGAGCTCAACGCCGCCAGGAGGGAGCAGCGCAAAGCCGTCGCGGCCGACGAAGTGTCGGAAATGGCCCGACGCGCTCGAGAGCGGCGCGCTGCTCTATCGGCGGAAGGGGGGCAACCGTCGGCGGTGGCCCTTAGTCAGCTGGCCTTGGACGGGGTGGACCTGGTCCTTAAGGTTGCCACAAAATCTGGCATCCTGAAGAGCACGTTCATTCGCGGTCTCAAGGAGGCTGCCGCGGACATCAGGGAGGCGGTTGGCACCCTCCTCAACACGACGGCCTCAGACGAGGTCGTGAAGTTGCAAGAGGAGAACAGCCGCCTCCGTGATGATCTGGAGGACCTCCGGCGACAAGTCGCTGCGCTGAGCGAGCAGCAGCAGCGGCACACGCCCGCCGATGCCGCTTCCGAAGTGGCCCCGGCTCCCGCACCAAGACCGGCACGTACGGGCGATGAGTTGAGCGCATCGTCCGTATGTGCATGCTCCAGTGCGGTAGCATGGTCAAAGCCCAACTTGAGGCGCTTTCTCGGCGTCTCCCTGAGGTAAACCTCCGCCCGCCCCTAGCCGCCGACGAACGGCGAAGGGCTGAGGAGACGCCGGGAACTGCTCCTCAACGAGCTCCAGCGAGCGATCAGCCCACGACGGTCGGGTCTAAGGGTGAAACCTGAGCGACAGTCGTGGGCCGCAAGAAGGCCCGCAAAGCCGCTAAGGCCGCCAAGGCGGCCTCAGCAGCACCAGCGCGCGCCTCCGGTCAAACTGCAAAGGCGGCTCCGGAGGCTGCGCGGCGGACTGGCAGGACAGGCTGTGCGTGCCCCGCGTTCCGAGGCCGTGACGCTCACGCTTCAGCGTGGCGCTACGGGGCGCGGCGTAACGTACCGCTCAGTCCTTACCGAGGCCAAGGCCAAGATCAAGTTGTCGGATCTTGGCCTTCAGTCCGTCACCATCAGACATACTGCCACGGGTGCGCAGCTGTTTGAGGTGGCTGGTGCTGCGAGCGGCAATGCCGAGAAGGCGGACGCTCTGGCTGCCAAGCTGAGGGAGGTCCTCAACCCTGAGGACGTCCGGATCTCCAGGCCGGGAAAAACGCAGAGGTGCGGATTGCCGGTCTGGACGAGTCCGTGACTCCTGAGGAGGTGGTGGCGGTCGTTGCTCGAAGCGGAGAGTGTCCGCCGGGCAAGGTGCGGGCCGGCGATATTCGCACCGACGCCACCGGACTCCGTGCGGTCTGGGTTCGGTGCCCTGTGGCGTCGGCGAATAAAATCGCCGCAAGTGGCAGACTGCTGGTAGGCTGGGTTGCAGCGAGGGTTAAACTCCTGCAGCCCCGGGCTTTGCGGTGCTTCCTGTGCCTGGAGAAGGGGCACGTCCGGGCCAAATGCACCGCTGAGGTGGACCGTAGCGATCTTTGCTATCGCTGCGGTCAGCCCGGCCACAAGGCGGATCAGTGTTCCGCGGCGCTCAACTGCAGCTTATGTTCGGCTGCAGGGAAGCCAACGGGACACAGAGTGGGTGGAGGGGCCTGTGGCACGCCTGCCAGCAAGAAGGCCACCAAAAAGAAGAAGAGGAGCTCTAAGCCTGCCGGGGAAATCTCGCCTGTCGAGTGAGTGTCAATAATGGCACAACTCCGTTTCCTCCAGGGCAACATCAATCACTGCGCCAGAGCTCAGGATCTTTTATTCCAGAGCATGGCGCAGTGGTCGATCCAAGTGGCTGTGGTCGCCGAGCCGTATATCATCCCCGCCCGTGGCGACTGGCTCGGATGCAATGACGGCTCGGTAGCCATTATTGGCGGGACTCTGATCGACCCGACCCAGGCTGGGTTGCTGCGGTCTCGGGCGGCATCGTCATTGTGGGGGCGTATTTCTCCCCCAACAAGAGTCTCGCCGACTTCGAGGGGTTCCTTGTCGAGTTGGGCGCCGTCGTAGGCCGCTATCACCCTCGTCCCGTTCAAGTGGTCGGGGATCTCAACGCCAAATCATCGGCGTGGGGATCTCCGGTCACGGAGCCTCGGGGCGAGGTGCTAGCGGAGTGGGTGGTGACGACCGGTCTGGTCGTCCTGAATCGGGGCTCTGTATACACGTGCGTGCGGCAGAGGGGCGGGTCGATAGTGGACGTTACTTTCGCTAGCCCCTCTGTCGCCAGCCATGTCCATGATTGGCGTGTCGCCGTGGAGGTGGAGACGCTGACGGACCATCGGTATATCCGGTTCGACGTCGCCGCCCAGACCGCGAGCGGCCGCCATCCAAGAGCCCCGATTAACGACGGCCCGCGCTGTGTGCTTAAGCGCCTCGACAGGGAACTACTCGAGGAAGCTGCCATAGCCTAATCCTGGATTTGGGAGTCGGCGACGGACGGCCCCGTCGACGTCGAAGCGGAGGCGCTGCGGTTTCGCGGGGCGATGACGCAGATCTGCGACGCGTCCATGCCCCGCGTCCGCCAACAGTCCGCAAGGCGCAACGTGTACTGGTGGAGCGACCACCTTGCGCGGTTGCGCGTCGAGTGCGTCGCGGCTCGCCGCCAGTACACGCGCTACCGGAGACGACGTCGACGGGATCCCGTCGAGGAAGCCGCGCGGTATGGGGTGTACCGCGCGGCCCAGGAGACTCTGTGGCTGGCCATCGGCGACTCTATGTCGCGGGCCAGGAAAGAGCTGCTGGGGTCCCTAGATCGGGACCCGTGGGGGCGCCCCTACCGTTGGGTACGGGGCAAGCGTCCCTGGGCGCCCCCACTGGTGCAAAGTATGCAAACCCAGCTGCTAGAGGCGGTGGTATCCACCCTCTTCCCTGAGCGGGCGGGACATGTTCCCCCGGCGATGGTCTCACCCTCAGCCACAGACTCTCCAGAAGAGGAGGGCACCGATGTCCCCGAGGTGACGCAAGCAGAGACGGGAGCGGCCGTGTCGCGGCTCCGGGCCAAGAATAAAGCGCCCGGACCCGACGGGAGTTCCTGGCCGAGCTCACGTCCTGGCTCTAAAGGAGCTAGAGCCCCAGCTGAGGGGGCTCTTCAATGCATGCTTCGGGCAGGGTCAGTTTCCCAGTGTGTGGAAGGAGGGGAAGCTGGTCCTGCTCAGGAAGGAGGGGCGCCCCGCGGACTCGCCGTCCGCGTATCGGCCCATAGTGCTGCCCGACGAGGCGGGCAAACTTTTTGAGCGTATAATCGCAGATCGCCTCGTCGGCCACTTGTGCGGAGACGGGCCGAACCTGGACGACAACCAGTTCGGTTTTCGTCGGGGGCGCTCCACCATAGACGAATCATGCGCGTGAGAGCCCTGGCGGAGGATACGGTATCCCGGGGTGGGGTGGTGTTGGCGGTGTCTTTAGACATTTCCAACGCCTTCAACGCCCTACCCTGTAGCTGTATTAGGGAGGCCTTGAAATACCATCGGGTGCCTCCCTACCTCCGCCGCATAGTAGGGTCTTATCTGGAGGATAGATGCGTCATCTATCGGGGACGTGACGGTGCCGGTCGGCACCAAATGTCGTGCGGTATTCCACAGGGATCGGTCTTGGGACCGCTCCTGTGGAACATCGGCTACGACTGGGTGCTGAGAGGCGAGCTTCCGTTGGGCGCCGACTTGACGTGTTATGCGGACGACACGCTTGTCACTGCCCGGGGGAGCTCGCAGAGGGAAGCGACGTTGATAGCCACGGCTGCGGTGTCACAGGTGGTGACCTGCATCCGGCGCCTGGGCCTGGAGGTGGCCCTTGACAAGTCGGAGGCCATGGTATTCCATGGCCCCCGGCGTGCGCCGGCGCCGGGATCACACATCGTGTTCAGTGGTGCCCGGATAGCTGTCGAGTCCACCATGAGGTATCTGGGATTGGTGCTCGACAGCCGATGGGAATTCGGACCCCACTTCCGGCTGCTGGCGCCCAAGCTGATGGGTGCAGCAGGCGCGCTGTCAACGTTGCTTCCCAAAATGGGGGGCCCGAGCGCCGCCTGTAGGCGGTTATACGTGGGAATCGTGCGGTCCATGGCCCTGTATGGAGCCCTTGTGTGGGCGATGGACCTGACGGCCGGAACACTCGCCATTCTGCGCAAGCCGCAGAGGGCGATGGCCGTCAGGGTCGTCCGCGGGTATCGCACGATTTCCTACGAGGCGGCTTGCGTCCTGGTCGGATCCCCGCCCTGGGACCTAGAGGCGAAAGTACTCGCGTCATTGTACCGATGGCGCGAGGAAGAGCGGACACGGGACTCCAAGATCGAGCTGCGCCGAGAGGAGCTCCGTCAGGTCCTGGTGGCGGACTGGCGGCAGAGGCTTATGCGCCCTACCGCCGGCCTCGCTACCGTCGAGGCGATCCGGCCAGTACTCGACGATTGGCTCGGGAGAAGGCACGGCTCCCTGTCGTTCAGGGTGGCGCAGGTGCTGTCGGGGCACGGCTGCTTCGGCAAGTACCTGTGTCGCCTAGGCAGGGAGCCGGGCGCTCGGTGCCACCACTGCGTCCAATGCGGGGAGGACACGGCGCAGCACACGCTCTCCGAGTGTGTAGCTTGGGAGGAGCAGCGCCGTGTCCTCACAAATGAAGTAGGAGGCGACCTGACGCTGCCGGCAATAGTGCGGAGGATGGCCGGCAGCGCAGAGTCGTGGGACGCGGTGGTGTCCTTCTGCGAGGACGTGATGTCGCAGAAGGAAGCTGCGGAACGGGAGAGGGAGATCTCAACTCCCTTCCCGGGCCGCAGAAGACGCACCGGGCGCCGAAGAAGGGCGGATAACGCCCTCTTCCGCCCCCCATGAATGGGTCCAGGGGCGAGGGACATGGGGAAGTCCCCGCCCCCTATTCGATGGACCCCGAGGCGGAGGCGCGCGCGAGTGTAAGCGCGCGCCTCTGAGGCGATGCACGGGGTAGCTTAACACCCCACTACCCCGTGCCGGAGACGTGGCCCAGACAGACCGGGCCAGCACGAGAGTGTGGGGCTGCGGAAGAATTTAGACTCCTGCGGCCCCACGCGCGCTCGTGATAGAAGAGACACCGGGGTGGTTTTAGTCAATAAAAGTCTGACAGACCCCGTCGCCCACCCTAGGGCGGCGGACATCCTATGAGGATTTCCACCACGAAAAAAAAAGCCGTCGAGCACAGACCCCAAGTATTTAACCTGGTCTGTGCACTCGACCATGTCCCCGCCTACGCCCACAGACATGGGGTCTGTCGTGTTGCTGGCCATGTACCTACACGGTCTTCGTCACATTGAGTTTTAGACCTCCATTCTCGAGCGGCATTCATAAGCCGCACCAGCAGTTCTCTGTTTGCGTCCGTCAGCGCGATATCGTCAGCATACATGAGTAACCAGGGAGATTGCTTATATGAATCCTTGATGCTGTCCGACAAGACGTCTAATATCACGCTGAACAGAAACGGACTAAGGACGGATCCCTGGTGAACTGCGACGGTGATATAGAAAGGTTTAGACTTACCTATCTCGAATTATTTTAACATAGGCTTCTGGTACCTCTTTGGAACTCAGTGCCCACCAGATCACATGTCAAGGTCTACTAACAGTCGAAGGCCTACTGCATGGGTATTTAGAAAGAGCATATGCAGAGGCATATGCTAGGCAGAAACTTCAGATGAATGAATGTATTGTACGTGTGTGAGTACAATGTGTATGAGTGTATGTGATGTATAAATGAATGCCTCTTACAAGCTATGCGCTGACTTATATAAACTAATCTTAACAATAGTGGGTTTTTCCCGCACACATCAAAAACGTAGTGATTATTTGCTCTGTGGTGCGCATCCACGGTCAGCAACAGATGTTAATATGATAAACTACCGCTTGACCGCAATCCCGCCTAATGGTAAGCAGTGATGCGATCATTGATGGTAAAGCGCGCAAGTTTATTAAGAGCCTATTCACTCTAGTCTTCAAGACACTCAAATTGTAATGTGACGGAAACACCGTCGCTGGCAAATTGTTCCAATCCCTCGATGTACACTACTCCACACACGAACGGACCTATGGTTTGTACAACATTAGTAGATGCCCCGGTGTGAAGTACCGCCGGTCCTTTGCGTGAGCCAAGTTTTCTGGCAGCCACCTTGGCCTTGGAATCAATGAACCGCCCAAAGTTTAGGTTCGAGGAAATCTCAACTCCCAAAAGCTGAAGGCGGTCGGTGCACTCCAAGGATACATTCTGAAAAGTAGGAGCCAAGGTGAACGGGCTCCTTTTGGCTGTGAAAGGACACGCCTGTGTTTTGGCGGCATTGGATGCTACGAGATTGGCTTTGCCCCTTTCGGAGATTGCCTGTAGTACAGCACTCGTACGCTCTACCATAGCCTCTCTTTCGGACCGCATAGATTCCTTACTAGCCCGAGCTTCCGGCAGGTATCTCTCCACAACTGTGCTGTCATCTGCATACCCATAGATGCCGGGCATCAGCAGATCGTTAATATGCAGCAAGAACAGAGTTGCAGAGAGAACAGACCCCTGAGGAACACCGGCATTGGTCGACATGGGCTCCGATGAGCATCCGTCGACAACAACTCGGAGGGACCGTTCAGTCAGGAAGACTTACCTAGCCAGTCAGGCCAGTGGAAATGCCGTACGCTGGAAGCTTACTCAAAAGGCTAGCGTGCCATACCCGGTCGAAGGCCTTCGAGACAACAAGGGGGACGGCAAACGCTTCCCCATTTTTCTCGAGGGCCTCGCCCCACAGGTGAGTGGCATACACTAGTAAGTCTCCAGTTGACCGATTGCGTCGAAACCCGTACTGTCGGTCACTGAGGAGATCGTTACCTTCCAGGTAAGCCATAAGGCGCGAGTTCAATACACGCTCCATAATCTTGCAGAGTATGGAGGTTATTGAAATCGGCCGATAGTTGGTAGGATCGGCACGCCTACCCTTTCTGGGCACAGGCTGCACGTTGGCAAGCTTCCAGGACTTGAGCACTGTACCAGTCCTAAATGAGAGGCGATACAAGCGCGTCAACAGAGGACACAACTCGGGCGCACATGCCTTAAGAACAATCGCTGGTATACCATCCGGACCACTAGCCTCACATCCAGACGACACAATACTCTCAGAACCTCCTTGTTCCTAATAGGAACCTCCGGCATTGAGGTTCCGCAATGAGGTCATTTAGGTGGAGTAGCAGTGTTAGTGTCAAGACGCCAATAGGCTATTTGACAGATTTATAATTTTTATCTTGAATTACTTGGTTGCGGTTAAGAAGTTCATCCAAAGTATTTTTTTTAATTTTAAATACGTATTTCGTAAGAAATATGCAAATAAAAATTCAAAATTCAAATAAGCCGCGAAAAGGATATAATCAGCAATATGGCGTTGCGCCTGGTAAATGACGTCACAAGCGGTTTTCGGTTCTCAGTGGTGTTTGTTTTTAATTATTATTTGCTGTTGTTATCTAATAAAATGGTTTACAAGTGGTGTACTGTACTGGGTTGTACAAATAAATCGATAAAAACCCCCGAAAAACAGTTTATAAGTTTGCCGGAAACAAGCGTATGACGTCATCGCGACATTAGCCAATCCGGATCGTTTCACAATGTGTGGCGCGAGAAACAAAAAGCCAAACATATTTTTGTGTTTTGGATATAATAATTGTTATTATTTTTTATTAAAACTCTTGTAAATGATATAAAGAACCCTCATTTTATGCAATTAAAGCAAAAAATCACAAATAATTGAATACTGTCAAATAGCCTATTATGGGCAAAGAGACCTGCTTTCTCTCTCGCCGTATGGGCCAGTGCGCCATCGGGCCTAACCAGCGGAGGCAGTGTGGGCCGACAGAAGTTCGCCTCGACCGATTTGGCTAGGGACCAGAAAGATCTGCTGCCGAATGGTTGCGCAGAGAGCTTGTTGCCAAAATGAGTAATGCGGTCGAAGCGAGCCATCTTAAGCGCCTTTTTGTAGGAGTTGGCAGCGCGAAATGAAATGAAATGAAATCGTTTATTAAGCAAGTAGGATCACTGATCACTTTTACACGTCATGTTTATTTTTCATTTTATTTTTTTAACTAGATGAAGCCGGCATTTCCTAACTGACTACATCTGAGAAGAAATAGCCGAAACAAACTCAGGGATCATCGTCTTTTATCAAGTTCAGACATTAAAAATGAAAATGTTTGCAATAATTTACCTTATAATTACGCATATTGCTTAATAACAATTAACAATGCTTAACACGCGGTTAAAGGCTCTCTTCTTTGAGCTTAGATCCGGAGCTCTGCGGTCACGAGCGTCAACCCAGGTAAGAAAGTGTGCGTTCGCGCAGCGGAATGTTGTTGAATTTCAAGATTTTAAATATGCAGATATTTAGTGTATGACGTCGTGTAATTGTGTATGGTAAAAAAAAATTTGTGCATGCAGCCATTGTGGAGAAATTCACCAAAAACTGATTCCGCTGGGCAAACGTTGTCCTGGCGGAACTTTTTTTAATGCATTGACTTTAGCAAAAAGAGATGTGTCCAAAAATTAGTGTGTATTTGTGTGTAATTGTGTATGTATGAATAAAATTTGTGCATGCATAGACTTCGGAGAAATTCAAGTTACCGCTGCGCGAACGTTTGGCCATTAGCTAGTTTTCATATAAAGCGCTTACATAGAGAGCTGTAGATTTTTACATACGTTGTTTTGAATTTGTGTATATTTGTTTAAAAAACAGATTTAGAAAAAATCGTAGGGCTTAAAAGATAAAAATGTAAACGTAAAATACGCTTATTAGGTCTTAGTTCTTAAAGTATGCACTTTGGGGTCTAGATTTTCCCGTTTATACAAACCTTGTAATTAGTTAGTTAGTTACAACATGTTGCTAGGTATCAATGATGTTCCTTTAGTAATTAAAGAGTTATAGGACAATTTACCATGAATAGATCACTGTTTACAAAGCAGTCAAATATCACGACATTCTAAAGGAATTGCATGGTAAAATGTATGCCAATAATTAGTGTATTCATTCAACTATTCACATGCAAAATTTCATGTCATTAAATTCAGTAATTAAAGAAAAACAATTAAAATACTGACGAAGCATCGAAAACCTACGTAACCCGACCAAGTTCGGATAGCTATAAAAAAGCGGCCGTGCAATATATTTAGGTAACATCCCAAAATTTACAGTATAATACCGGTATTGAATTGGTATAGGTGATAACACAATTGTTTCGATATAATTTAAAGGTCATTTATTTTTGTACACCTACTTTTTTAAATGTATTTGACTATGACAAAGTAGGTACTATTTACGTAGTTACTTTATTTAAGTATACGCTTGAGACTTGAGATATAATCTAAATATGTTAATTTAGGCAAATAAAATTCATACAGCTAATTTCTATTGAATATTTCACGGATCCGGATTCTTACTATAGACCCCTCAGGGAAATTAAACAATTACCACAAGTAAGTACTACTGTTTTTAAATGTTGATTTGTTGTTATATTAGCCAGACTCTCAAACCTAAACAACTGAATAGTCTACTTTATTGATCTGTGATTGTTAATCTGTAATTTTATTATTGGAACTAGAAAATATTAGGTATACTTAGAAATTTTGAGGTTATTTACGGTATTTGCTACTCATTTAAAAATATTTCTAGAAAATACCTTTTTTATACAAATGGTTTTAGTTTATAAGCACTTTTTTAATGTTGATCAAATATAAACAACTGAATAGTCCAGTTATGTGATGTGATTTTAATTTTTATTGAAGCTCGAAATAATAAACTTACCCTTATATTCATAATAGTTTATTAAACCTATTTTAGTTAAAACACATTTAAGTCTATTGCTGCCGTTGCAAGCATTTGTTAACGTTATTATAATTACATAATTAAGCATTATATGTAATTAAAAATATTTTTGTACACGGATATTTAAATAGAGAGGTACTTGTTAATTGAAGATTTATTTTTGTCGTAAATAGTGGCGTTATTATAAAAAAAAAAAAACATTTTTCATTCAAGAAATGCAATTGTGTTATTTTTTCCTAACGCTTGTGTACGCAACTGTACCATATTAATAAATACTATATTGGAAGGTTAAGAACGTTCTTAAGATATATGGCACGGCCGCTTTTTTATAGCTATCCGAACTTGGTAGGGTTATGTAGGTTTTCGATGCTTCGTCAGTATTTTAATTGTTTTTCTTTAATTACTGAATTTAATGACATGAAATTTTGCATGTGAATAGTTGAATGAATACACTAATTATTGGCATACATTTTACCATGCAATTCCTTTAGAATGTCGTGATATTTGACTGCTTTGTAAACAGTGATTTTGTCATGGTAAATTGTCCTATATCTCTTTAATTTCTAAAGGAACATCATTGATATTTGGCAATATGTTGCAGACACTTACAAGGTTTGTATAAACGTGAAAATCTAGACCCCAAAGTGCATACTTTAAGAACTATGACCTAAAAAGCGTGTTTTACGTTTATATTTTTATCTTTTTAGCCCTACGATTTTTTCTAAATCTGTTTTGTACACAAATATGCACAAATTCAAAACAACGTATGTAAAAATCTACAGCTCTCTATGTAAGCGCTTTATATGAAAACTAGCTAATGGCCAAACGTTCGCGCAGCGGAAACTTGAATTTCTCCGAAGTCTATGCATGCACAAATTTTATTCATACATACACAATTACACACAAATACACACTAATTTTTGGACACATTTTTTTTTTCTAAAGTCAATGGATTAAAAAAGTTCCGCCAGGACAACGTTCGCCCAGCGGAATCAGTTTTTGGTGAATTTCTCCACAATGGCTGCATGCACAAATTTTTTTTTACCATACACAATTACACGACGTCATACACTAAATATCTGCATATTTAAAATCTTGAAATTCAACAACATTCCGCTGCGCGAACGCACACGGTAAGAAATGCCGTATGCTTACGCTGTTCAGCTAGCACACAGTCGGCATTGAACCACGGGCGAGCCGAGCCACCGACGGGCACGTCACTAAAGGGGATAAAATACTCCATAGCTTGCCGCACCACATCGGATATAGCGTTCGCACAGCTCGACGGATTGTCAGAAGAGAAGCAGACCTGCTGCCAAGGATAAGACGCGAAGTGGCGCATCTCATCCCGATCTGCTGACTTGTATCGCCACATTCGCCGCTCACCACGCGAGTCACAATCAGGTGAGGAGAAGGACGACACAGACTTCACCAGACAGTGGTCTGAAGTTCCTAACGATGAGGAAACTGTAATCAAATCAAATCAAAATCGTTTATTTCAAATTAACCATCACTTGGTAATTTTGAATAGTCAATGTCGGTCAGTCCAAGAAAAGTGAAGCTAAATTGCACGTTCCAAAGCGTAGATCTCTATGGAGAAGAACGTGCAAGAAACTCCATGGACACTCTTTTAAAATCATAATATATGGGTTACATTTCTTCGTTACATATTTATGTTGCTTCTATCATGTGAGCACAATGTAAAATTAATTAAAATATAAAAATGAATTAACAACACATCTGCCCGGATCAGCAGAAGGTCCAGACAATTGGCGGTATGACCAGCAACATCAGGCACCCCAGTCGCCTGTCCCACCAGCTGGGAAAGGCCCATTGATAGCGCAAAGTTTCGCGCTTCTCTCGCAGCTTGGTCGGTCCTCTGGTATGGGAAAAGCCAGTCTTGGTGACAGGCATTGAATTCCCCCAGAGCGACGAACTGTGCGTCAGGGTGCCGATGCAGCGCATTGTCAGCAGTTTCACTGAGGTGGTCAAACAGTCAAGTTGTCTCCTGGTCACCGCTGTGCGATCGGTAGACACAGGTGTAGACAATTTTGTCCACACCAGTGTCAACCAACAATAATTTTTGAATAGTTAAATTTTCCTTTAGTTTTCAATGTCTTTTGCCACCTTTTATGCGAAATACAGGAGTATTTTTCAGTAAGTTTGCTAGGTAGGTCAGTAGTTGGAATCGCAACATGTCTTGGCACAGCAATGTCAACATTAAGTTTTGCAACCAGCTGCAAAAAAAATCTTTGCAAAGTAACTTGAGTTTTTGTGTCCTGCTACCCACTAACCCACTCCTATTTGTATGTTAGATGCTGTCCAATTTAAACTTATCTTAAATCCTCTAGAACAAAGATCAGCGTAAAAAGCCGAATTATGAACAGAATTGAAAACGATCTTTTCCTGATTGTCCTATATATCTTAGATGTTTATCTATATATCTATTAATTATAAATATAGTATCGTTGAGTTAGTATCCCATAACACAAGTCTCAAACTTATTTTGGAGCTAGCTCAATCTGTGTGATATGTCCGTATATATTTATTTATTGGCGCCCAGTTTCGGTTTGTGTAAGGCCATTATGAACCTTTATACTTACAGTTTCGGTTTGTGTAAGGCCATATGAACCTTTATACTTACAGTTTCGGTTTGTGTAAGGCCATATGAACCTTTATACTTACAGTTTCGGTTTGTGTAAGGCCATATGAACCTTTATACTTACAGTTTCGGTTTGTGTAAGGCCATATGAACCTTTATACTTACAGTTTCGGTTTGTGTAAGGCCATATGAACCTTTATACTTACAGTTTCGGTTTGTGTAAGGCCATATGAACCTTTATACTTACTGTTTCACATTGGCGCCGATTCTGTTGTTCACAACCTAAACTAATAACAAGTTTAGTGCATCTTTTTCTTTCCATTTTGTTAAGAAAAGGACAGATGATAAAATATCTGTTTAGACCTGTCAAATTAGTGCGCTCCTGACGTAAACTGGGTTAGTCGACATGTTTATAATAGCGTCTAAACTGTCTATGGAGTATCTTATTTTGAAAGGATTTAATTAAAATGTTATCTTCTATCCTTTTCTTAACGAAATGGAAAGAAAAAGACGCACATAACTTAAAATTAGTTTAGTTTGTGAACAACACAATCGGCGCCAATATAAGCCAACTGGTATGTGTTCGCGACGAAAACATTCCACATTCACATAAAACCTAATAGAAACATTTTAAGAAAATTCTCAACAAATATATAAATAAATAAAAGCAAGACTGACAGAAGACATTTCGACGCAATGGCCATAGACAAAAACGAAAGAAAAAATATTTATGAATCGATGTCAAGTCCTAGCGACATCTAGTATTCAGAGGAATAATCAACATTGACATATTGACAGTTATCGACTTGACAATCTATCAACTCACACACACGCATTGACCAATGACAGCGCGGCTAGCATCAGCGACATCTGGTGTCATGTAGCGGAACCACCCAAGCGCCAATGTTAGAACGAGACAGACAGATAAAGAAGAGTACAGACATATCAACTTCCTTAGCATCAGCGACGCCTGGTGTCGAGTAGCGGAACTTCCCAACCATCGATGTTAGAATGAGACAGATAGATAAAGAAGAGTACAGATATATTAACTTCGTCGTGGCGGCCACGTACTGGAAGACGCAGCGTAGGGAGACCCCCAACAAGGTGGACCGATGACCTGGTGAAGGTCGCGGGAAGCCGATCGATGCGGGCAGCACAAGACCGGTCATCGTGGAAAGCCTTGGGGGAGGCCTTTGTCCAGCAGTGGACATCTATAGGCTGAGGAAGGAAGGAAGGATATTAACTTCCGGTCCGCGTTGCCACGAGAAGATTCGGAACTATTCAGGATACAATTCGGGAAAGTTCTCGACTGGCGGTTTGACCGTATAAATACGCGAACTAGCCGGCGAATAGTTATTCAGTTTTGAGTCATCGTTCGAGTGGATCTGCAAGTAAATAGTGAATAGTGAAGAAAAAGACAGTATAACAGTATAGTGAACAGTGAAGTATAGTAACAGCAAACAGTCATTCAGTTTTGAATTATCGTTCCAGTTGATCTCCTAGTGAACAGTGAACAGGGAATAGTGACAGTAAACAGTGATAGTGAACAGTAACAGTGCAGTGCAGTAATAGTGACAGTGTTTGCCGCCATATTCCACGTCATAGTTTCATTACGTTTTTTAAATCCCTTTCCCGCCATAGTTATATAGTGTTGTCAATGTTGCCATAATTGTAAATTTCCTTACCCGTCATAGTGCTAGTGTTGCCAACATTATAAAATAGTTTACCACAGTGTTTTGTACCGATAGATTTTATAGTAAAATAAATAGTATATACAGTCCATAAATAGTGTTGTTTCTTCATGTACAGTCAAGACCAAAAGTCGAGTTGCAATCTCACAAAACTATGGCCAAGCAATACTAGTTGTAGTTACGACCTTCTTCTGTAATAAAGTTTGATACATACTCATACACTTGCTGCCCGCTTATGATTGTTAGGTACTACTTACTAATTTCAACGTCTACAGTAAGTGTTTCAATGGCCTAACGGTTTTCGCCTTGATAGGCGTTCAAGGTGGTTCGAGTTCAAATCTAATAACTTGCAAAAATATTTTTTAAATGTTTATTGGTGAGTTATGAATGCTGACAACAAAAATATCTAAAAATACCGATCTGCAACTTAAAGATGATACTTTCTTTTAAGATTTTTTCTATATTAGAGTCATTATAAAAAGATGACGGTAGACTTAAAAGAATCTGAATCACTACTTCACAAAAAATATTCCACTACCTACAATAACTATTATTAGCTACAATAACTCAAATAATATTACTTAGCTGTTGTTGGTTGGTGAACATATAGTTACCAGTTTGTGTTATTAGTTTTACTTTTTAATCAATATGCAGGCATATGCAGCAATATATCTCAAATATCATATGAAACCGGCTTTTGTGTAAGTTGTTTTTATTATTATTTATGTAAGGTGCAAACCAATCGCTTGTAGCAAGTGTGTAATAAAATTGTTATTGTTTTAGAGAAATACTGTAAGCCGTTGGAGGTCAAGGTCAAGAGGTTGGAGGACGAAGGTAGCTGTCGAGACAAGTGAAACGAAACGACAATATTTACTGTTGAATAAACTTTTAAATCGTGCGAAGAAGATAGGTTGCATTTGTGGTTTAAAAATAAATTGGCGAGGCTGGTGGAGTCTTATCGAGCTAAACAAAAAAAAACTATTTATAACAAAAACAGTGCAGAAGTGTCCTGCAGAGTGTTTTAAATATATACCAATAAATATCTAAATAACGGACTCTAAACCATCTCTAAAGTAATTTAGCTAAGTGACAGTAATATGTTCGGTTGGCTTAATGGCTAACAGATGTCGCCTTTTGCAATTTCAATACAAATTACTTTTTGTAAATTATAAAAACAATAATTTCGGAATTCGATAAGAAATAAGTTCGTTTACTTTTGAACTAAGAAAGCGCTTGAAGATTATAATCTCATGCCATCAAACTCCGAAAAAAGTCACTACAGGATGGCAGCATTAGTACCATGCTATACACGCAAAAAAAATTATAAATGTAATAAGCACTATTATGTGTTCTAAGTATAGATTATTTTATGATTGCAATAATATTCAGGTTAAGCTTCAATCCTCTTTCCTTTAAGAAAATGAATAATTAAGCTATAACCTCTTTAATCATAATATACGTATAATATTATAATTTTCATATCTAACAACCAAAAATGTTTTTTGTATTTTTTACCATAATAATATCATAAGTTTGTCAAGGATTACTTTTTAACCGACTTCAAAAAGGAGGAGGTTACTCAATTCGACCGTATATATGCTTTTTTTTTATGTTTGTTCGCGCATAACTTCGTCGTTTATGAACCGATCTTGATAATTCTTTTTCTGTTGGAAAGAAGACGTTCCCAAGGTGGTCCCATGATAAGGATATCAGGGTTTGATGGTGGAAGACCAGAGAAAACAAGGGTAACTTTCAAAAATTGCAGGGGCGACTAGTGCATTTTTTAGCATTTTCATTAAGTATTGTAAAGCACTGCAATTTAATAAAGGTCTGGAGTAGATCTGATGATGGAGCCGGGAGACAGTCGAAGGAACTCCTCAACAATTCACAGCAGCTATCTTGTGTTTGGGCTCGATTAATTTGTATTGATAAGAACTTTACACCTAGATGGGTTGTGACTGTCATAAGAGAGCTGATGTTGAAGACAAAGGCTATTTCCGGGAACTCCTTAATGGTTTATAGTAGCTACTTTGTGGTTGGACTTCATTCATTTATAATGATGAGACCTTTGTAACCATTGGGTTAAAATAATAGTCTATAGTAAATTTGATGATGAAGACCATAGACAGTTGAGGGAATATTTACGGGTAAACATTAAAGTAATCAAAATTACGTCGTTTCCTAACTATATTTGCGTCAGCTTCCAGTCTGGCCGGATGCAACTGAATACTTTTAACAACTAAAAAGTGTAAAATAAAAACTTTTTTACAAAAAAACAACCGACTTCCAAAAACCACTACAAAGTGAAAAATAACTAATTTCGGAAGTCGGTGTCAAAAACGAATATACAAAACTAAAGACACCGACTTCCGAAATTAGTTATTTTTCACTTTGTAGTGGTTTTTGGAAGTCGGTTGTTTTTTTGTAAAAAAGTTTTATATAAAATATTACAATGCTGCCGTTTCAACGTTTGTTTCATTTGTTAGTATAAGTATATCTATACCGAATAATATATAACTTTATAATATGCTTATTGTTTTATTTTTATATATTTTTTATTATATTACCCCTATAGTAAACTAAAACATATAATAAAACCCTTTTTTGGGATAAATATTCAATAAATTTTCCTATTTGTTTAAATATTGTTTGCAAACATTTTTACTTTAAAATACAAATCAATTATCATAATTTTAAATTATATGAAACAACAAAAAGAGTTGCCTATAATAAGGATCGAACCCACAATCGCTCGCTTTTGATAGCACCATTGTTAAGTGCGGACGCTAACTCAACTTCAAATGAAGTAACGAAATTTTGCATTACTTTAAAGAAAGACGAAGACTGCGATAAAAAAATAATGCGGCAGTGTGCGTGGCCGGTTTAGCGCAGGCGACAGTAGTCTTTAAGGTGGGAATGGACTTCTACAGCTGATAGTACACATGGGGTAGTACGGAACGTATATGCTGACCCCTGCCCCGTACAGTATGCTTAACATTCTTTTCACATTGTTTATGTTCTGCAGAGCTAATAGAATTGCTAGTGATTCTGCTGTAAATGTATCTACTTACCTAGGTCATGGCTATGAACTATGAAGCCATGAGTATTGGTGTTCTTCGGTTGCCTGGGCTACTGAATTCCATGTCCTACAGCAAAACGAGGTACATATTTAGCTAGTGAAACATTTATGTTGTTCTTAGAACCATCAGTAAATATAGTCTTGTCTATAATCTTAGAAAATCATCAATAAAATGGCATAGCGGTTGAGATGGCACAGTCGGTTTATCTCGACATCTCGCAGTCCAGTGGCTCCACCACACACCCGGGTAGATCTCTCTTACCAGTACGCGAGAGTGAATCAAGTACTATACTTATCCTGGATTTGTAAAACTGTGTCGCGTAAATTTATTTTTTCGTATAACAATAATCAAGTTTACAAGTGTTGTACATGAGCTATCAGGTAAGGTAAGATGTATTTTATAGAACTAAGCGTGATGAATTTGATGTATTTATTAAATTAAAGTTATGTAGGTTCTAGGTCAATGAAAGTACTATATTTTTTCTCGATTATGTACCTACAGGGTGAGACGGCATAGAGGGTAGGCCATCTCACCCTACAGACTCTGTTGAAAGTTTTAATAAATTAAGCAATTACCAACTACTAATAATAATTCGTTTTCTTCTTCGTTTCGCTCTCGATAGAACGGTCGTGGTCACTATGACTGAATCCGAGACGCTGATGTTACACGCCGTACGATCTCTCTCCATCTATCCCTGTTGGACGACAGTCTGGAGCATTTATTAACAGGTCCCCCCACTGCCGCCTTGATTTGGTCGGTCCACCACATCGGTGACCTTCCACGTGGTCTGTTCCCTTCCACTTTGCCCTGGACGACCAAACGTTCTATAGAGTCACTATTGCGCCTTGATACGTGACCGAGAAATTCGAGTTTACGGGACTGTACTTTTTCTGAAAGACGCTGTTTGATGCCGAGTTCTTGGAGTATAGAAACATTTGTTCTAAACTCGGTCTACGATACCCCAAGCATTCTTCTCCAACACCACATTACTAGAGCGTCTATCTTTTTCTTTTCCAATTCCCGTAACGTCCAACGTCCACGTTTCAGCTGCGTAGAGAAATATGGGGAATCCTGGATTACCTGGGAACCCTGGGGGGGCCTGATCTTAGTGGCTTTAGTTATGTCGCGATTCCTCCATATTTTCTTAAGCTTTTCCATTGCCTCTCTTGTCATGGCCATGCGCTGCTTGATTTCATCCACACTACCGCCACTGCTTGAAACCAGAGCATCCAGGTAGACATACGAATCAACTACGTCACAATTCTCGATCTGTGTTATCTCGGGCGAATTATTACCAGCACGGTCGACGATCATGATTTTCGTCTTACTCCGATTAATTTTTAATCCAAACGTAAGACTTACGCTCTAATTATTATTAATAATAATAATTAGTAACTAATTATATTTTTGTATATTTGTAAAGTAGGTAGTTATAGCGATAATAATTAGGATATCGTGGAATTGGAATAACCCGTAAGAAGGGTAAATTCGGAATGTTGAATGCATATCCAGGTATAGCGCAACTTAAAACAATTGTTGCTGAAAAAAAGCTGCAGCCTTGAGTAAATCTGCTCGGCAATTAAAAAAAGGATCGTGTGGACCACTTCTAGCGACGGGGAAGAACCGGTGGCTTCGGAAAGTTGCATTTATTGCTTGGAGCCTTTTTGTCATTCCCGCTCCAGGGAATGGCGGCTTTAAAGCCAAATCTGCCGCTATTGTTGCCACGCGGAATGCATCGGATTGCCGAAAACAGCAAACACGTTATTTGTGATGTTTGTAAATAACACTACTTTTGAATATGACAAATAATGCATTTGCTTGCTTTTATATCAATCTGGGCTGATCTGGGTCCATCAAGTGCGTGTTACTAGACGTATGCTATCTTACCCATAGGGGTTGAGGATTTTGCATTGAGGCCAGTGGATCCACGGTTTAATAGTGTTTTAGTACGGTTTAATAGTTTAAGTCTGCTTCCTGTTAGGGATCTACTTTAGCATAGTGTTTATTTATTGCGTCTGATATAATGGAGTTTAGTTGTTCCGCACTTTGATTGGGGTCAGTGCTAGTTAAAACACTTGACAAATCAGAGATTTCTAAACACCTACTAATACCTTTAATGTTAAATGCCGTATCGTACTTTGTTTTGTGGCATTAAGATTTAGAGGGCTTCGTTCAGTGCAAAATAGGATAGGTGCATGATCCGTAAAATATGAGTCCAGAACCAAAATTGTGGAGGATCTGTAGCGTAGCTACCACATTATTTGTGTTTAGTTAACTTAGTCATAAGCTTAGTTATATAAATATATGTGTCACTTTGTGTCTACCTAATGTTATATTAACGTAAATTATAGTGAATAAATACATAACTATACTTAGCATACATAAACATATACATAGATATTATATAAACATAGATAATAATAAAAATATAATACTTTAGCAAAACCTGAAATATATATGTAACTTCTAGACAAACACAAATATTTGTTATTAGATATTTTTTATCACGCGCTCATGGAATGCCAACCCGTTAGGCGACTACGTCACAGCGGTGAGACGGCGCTGCCTGCGCCCGCGCCTGCCGCCAGTCGGATTTCTAACTTGACCGCGAGTGCACGACGCTCGCGCCTCCGCCGGTTGGCATCCGATACGCGTACGCCTTGCTTTTTATTATTGCCAAGTCATTTCGTGCTACCTAGTGCTTAGAACTATTCGATACTATCTGAACTGTGCTATAACTCATTCTTCGCCACTCTATTCACCTTCCTCTTCATTCTTCACAACGCTGTACCTATCTGCTTATCTGTGCTTCTTGTGAAACCAAATAAACTATTCTACTGTAAGCTGTGTTTGCTTCATCATTGCCATCCACAACGCTTCACTGGTGACCCCGAAGAACACGTGACAAAATGAGTGAGCCGAAGAACAATCCAGAAGGAAGCACATGTTCGCCACCGAGCGAACCGCGCAACATACAACGCGTCGGCATACGGGTACCTCCTTTTTACGCAGAAAAACCAGCATTATGGTTCCATATGCTAGAAAGCCAATTCTATTTGGCGAATATTACCGCGGACGCCACAAAATTCCACCACGCCATCGGGCAGTTGGACCCAATTTACGGGGCGGAAGTAGAGGATATCATTAGCAGCCCCCCGGCACCGAATAAATATGAGCGGCTGAAATCGGAGCTCATAAAGCGGTTATCGGCATCGCGGGAGAAAAAAATATTACAGCTGGTCACGAGGGAAGAGCTAGGCGACAGGAAACCCTCTCAATTCCTGCGCCATATCCACCACCTTGCAGGACCGGAAGTACCAGAGGACTTTCTGCGGACCATGTGGGCCAGCCGCCTACCCAGCAACATACAGGCTATTATAGCCTCGCAATCCAAAGCCACACTGGACGAGGTCGCGGACCTGGCAGACCGCATCCACGACATCACCATCCCCGGTCCACATGTAGCAGCGGCGTCAAAATCGGTGACATCGGCGGATAGTTCTGCCGACTTGACAAGTCAAGTTGCGGAACTCACGCGCCAGGTGCAGAAGCTGACCTCCAGGATAGACAGGATGTCGCGGCCGAGGGGAAGAAGATCCAGATCCGGTAATCGTGGTAACAGTGATCGTAGTGCCTCTCGTTCGAACCGCTCTCAGTCAAATTACAGGAATCATCCTTTGTGTTGGTACCATGCCAAATACGCGGAAAAAGCAACAAAGTGCATTAAACCTTGCGACTATTCGGGAAAAGTGTAGGGCAGTCAGTTATGGCGACCGACGCCTGCCCAAATACCGGTCGCTTATTTATAACGGACCAGCGTACCAAAGTACAATTTTTAATAGACACTGGAAGTGATTTGTGTGTGTACCCACGTGCTTATATAAAAGGAACTCCTAACAAAACAAACTATCAACTGTTTGCCGCTAACGGTTCTGTCATAAATACTTATGGCTACGCACACTTGGTGATGAATATAAACTTACGCCGCGACTTCGCTTGGCGATTTATTATAGCCGATGTTACGCGAGCCATCATTGGTGTAGATTTTTTATCATTTTATAATTTAGTTGTCGATATACGTAACCAATGTTTAATTGATGGTAAGACTATGCTCACCACCCCGGCTTCGGTTGCAATAAACGTTGAAAATGTTTCTTCGGTTAGGGTAATGTCAACTGATAATACTGTTTACCACGCTATACTAGCTAAGTATCCTGACATCACTCGACCATCAGGCATGCACCACACACCCACACACAACATTCTTCACCACATACGCACTACACCTGGACCACCAGTATCTTGCACACCGCGCAGGTTAGCGCCGGACCGCCTCAAAATTGCGCAGGCAGAGTTTGAGGCTATGTTGCAGGTTGGAACGTGCCGACCTTCAGAATCTCCTTGGGCATCCCCGCTTCATCTGGCCCTCAAGAGGGACAACAGCTGGCGTCCTTGTGGGGATTACCGCATGCTGAATGCCAGGACCATCCCGGACAGGTACCCCATACGTCATATACAGGACTTTGCACACAGCCTTGTAGGGTGTTCCGTCTTCTCCACGCTTGATATGGTTAAAGCTTTCAACCAAATTCCAGTGAATCCAAGTGACATTCAGAAGACCGCGATCACAACACCGTTCGGTCTGTACGAATTCCCGTATATGACGTTCGGGCTTCGTAATGCTGGACAAACTTTCCAGCGTTTCGTCGATGAGATGCTTCGCGGTCTCGACTTCGCCTATCCTTACTTGGATGATATACTGGTCTATTCTAAAGACCAGGCGTCACACATAGACCATTTGCAACAGGTTTTTTGCAGGTTGCAGGATTATGGCATGGTCGTCAATACGGCAAAGTGTGTGTTCGGAGCATCAGAGGTGACATTCCTGGGTTATCGCATATCGGCCAGCGGCACGAAACCCCTACCAGAAAAGGTTAGTGCCATCAGCAATTTTTCAGCCCCAAAGACGGTGAAAGAATTGCGCAGGTTCTTGGGGATGATAAACTTTTACCGTCGGTTCATCCCTAATGCTGCCAAACAGCAAGCGCCTTTGAACGCTTTGCTGACAGGTTCCGTAAAGGGTTCACACCCCGTTAATTTCTCCCCACCTGAACTGGAGGCCTTCGAGGCTTGCAAAGGAGGCTTATCTCAGGCTGCTATGCTCGCACACCCAGACTGTGGAGCTAAATTAGCTTTGGTAACCGACGCTTCTGACACTGCCATGGGCGCTGTCCTGCAACAATTTAAGGAGGAAAATTGACAACCACTAGCGTTTTTCTCACGCAAGTTGAGCCCCGCGCAGTCCAAGTATTCCCCTTATGACCGGGAGCTTTTGGCCATCTACGAAGCAATCAAATACTTTCGTCACATGATCGAGGCACGTGAGTTCGTGATTTATACTGATCACAAGCCACTTACATTCGCATTCCATTCCAGAAAGGAGAATTGCTCACCCAGGCAATTCCGCCACTTAGATTTCATTTCACAGTTTTGCACTGATATCCGGCACATTTCAGGGAAGGATAATGTGGTAGCTGACACCTTATCGCGAGTCGATGAGATCGCTTCTCCTATCGACTTGCAAAAATTGGCTAACGCACAGACCACCGACCCTGAATTGAAAGTGCTCCTAAGTGGCGGTAATTCCCTTCACCTGGAAAAGGTAAAATTACCAGGCACTCATACAGAGCTGTATTGCGATGTAAGTGGTAACACGCCTCGACCTTACGTGACGAAAGACTTGCGCCACCAAGTCTTTGACAACCTCCACTCTCTTAGCCATCCAGGTGCGAACGCTACTGTTCGCCTGATCTCCGACCGGTATGTATGGCCGGGGATCAGAAAAGATTGCAGAGAGTGGACGCGTACTTGTCTGGCGTGTCAAAGGTCTAAAGTCCACAGACACGCATCTGCACCATTGGGCACATACAAGCTTCCGCGGGCTAGGTTCAGGGACCTGCACATTGATCTTGTCGGCCCCCTACCATTGTCCCAGGGTTACCGGTATTGCCTTACCGCAATCGATAGATTCATTCGATGGCCTGAGGCAATACCCTTACAGGACATCACAGCAGAGACCGTCGCTAAGGCACTCCTCAGTGGTTGGATATCTCGTTTCGGCTGCCCTTCACAGGTCGTTACAGACCGTGGGAGGCAATTTGAGTCTTCCTTATTTGGACATCTAGCACGACTTGCTGGCTTCCAACATAAAAGGACTACGGCCTATCATCCTGCCTCTAATGGGCTCGTGGAGAGGTTTCATCGGCAGCTCAAAGCTTCCATAACCTGCCACGCTAACAGCAATTGGGTCGAGTCCCTTCCTCTTGTGCTACTGGGTATACGCAGTGCCTATAAAGAGGATTTAAAATCAACACCAGCTGAAATGGTCTACGGGGAACCACTACGTCTTCCAGGAGATTTCTTTAGCTCAGAAGACCTAGCAGAACCGGACGTCACCGACTACATTGCACGCCTAAGGGGTTTTGCAAATAGTTTACAACCTTCCCCAGCGTCACGTCACGGTGGTCGTCGTACTCCGTTTGTTTTTAAAGATCTATCCACAGCATTCCACGTCTTCCTTCGCGATGACACTATGGGCGGATCCCTTAAACCAGCCTATACCGGCCCCCACGAGGTTATTCAGCGCGGAGACAAAGCTTGCAAGCTCTTTGTGAACGGTAAGATGGTCACCGTATCCATTGATAGGTTAAAACCTGCCTATATACTGCGCGATCCAGACACCACAACACATAAAAATTACCTCCCACTACCCCATACACAAACAAACACTCACAATTCCACTCAGAACACAACACAAGACTTACCTGACACCGAAGAAAACATAGTCAAAAAAACTCGTTCTGGTCGCATAGTGAAGTTCCCAGATTATTATCGCCCATAGGACGGTCTCTGGAGGGGGGTGGTGTAGCGTAGCTACCACATTATTTGTGTTTAGTTAACTTAGTCATAAGCTTAGTTATATAAATATATGTGTCACTTTGTGTCTACCTAATATTATATTAACGTAAATTATAGTGAATAAATACATAACTATACTTAGCATACATAAACATATACATAGATATTATATAAACATAGATAATAATAAAAATATAATACTTTAGCAAAACCTGAAATATATATGTAACTTCTAGACAAACACAAATATTTGTTATTAGATATTTTTTATCACGCGCTCATGGAATGCCAACCCGTTAGGCGACTACGTCACAGCGGTGAGACGGCGCTGCCTGCGCCCGCGCCGGTCGCCAGTCAGATTTCTAACTTGACCGCGAGTGCACGACGCTCGCGCCTCCGCCGGTTGGCATCTGATACGCGTACGCCTTGCTTTTTATTATTGCCAAGTCATTTCGTGCTACCTAGTGCTTAGAACTATTCGATACTATCTGAACTGTGCTATAACTCATTCTTCGCCACTCTATTCACCTTCCTCTTCATTCTTCACAACGCTGTACCTATCTGCTTATCTGTGCTTCTTGTGAAACCAAATAAACTATTCTACTGTAAGCTGTGTTTGCTTCATCATTGCCATCCACAACGCTTCAGATCTATCTGTTTTTAAGAAGACGGCTTATCTGTGCTTCTTGTGAAACCAAATAAACTATTCTACTGTAAGCTGTGTTTGCTTCATCATTGCCATCCACAACGCTTCAGATCTATCTGTTTTTAAGAAGACGTGATCCAGGCAGTTATCAATGCGAGTAGGTAGAATGTAGGTAGGTAGGAGCCCATGGAAAGCCACTATATTTAAGTATTCCTTAGCATTTAGGTCATTATTATCTGGTCTAATTTTTTATGTTTAAGTCTCCAATCAGTACTACAGTTTTTATTGACGCTAGGGATTCTAAAAAATTATTTAGAGAGTTAAGAAATTTTCTTATTTCTAACTGAGTGTGAACGATATATTGAAACCCGCCTGATGGTAAGCAGTGATGCAATCGTTGATGGTAAAGCGCGCTAATTTATTAAGAGTTCATCCACAGAAAAACTGAGTGAATAGGAAGGGAGACGGCAGTTTAGCGAGGTGATGCAATGTTTAATCCAACAACATGACCAACGATGCTGTGCCAGAGGGAGATTGATATGGAGACCCTCCACGACCTAACTCCCGACACAATAATATTCGGCGCATCGTACCCGGCACACATCGCAACACAACTGCTCAGAACCGTCCTCCGTACGGCATCATCAGACATGATGCCGGAACACGCCGAATTGCTTGGCGGCAAGACTTTATCTGGTGGGTGGTAACTTCCGCCGGCAGCGATGTTATGGCGACATAGGTTATTCATGGCTTAGACGATTGTTATATTTAATACTAGGTATTGAGTTTTGTCTGTCTTAGAAAATGTGCTCGGTTGGATTTGTAATCAATAAAAAGCAAAGTTCTAAGTTGCAATAAACTCTTAATCACCTATGTACGTAAGTCTTAAAATAGGAATAACTTAAAACCACACTCGGCCACAACAAAACTTATAACTTAATTGGAATCAAATTCCAATCTGTTGAGCTAGAACAGCGTACATGCTGAGCGAGGTGAGGCCCAGCGCGGCGGCGTGCACCGCTCGCAGCGCCAGCAGTGCCCAGGCGCCCAGCCCCAGCGCGGCGCCCAGCGCGTCCTCCAGCAGCGCGCGGTAGGGCGCCAGCGCCAGCAGCGCGGCGGCGGGCGGCGCCAGCGCACGCGGCAGGTCGCGGCGCGCCAGCAGCCACACCAGCGCCGCCGTGCCCGCCGTGTGCAGCAGCGCCACGTTGGACTCGGCGCACGAGCGCACGTAGCGCCAGTCGAACTCCGAGCCGCGCGCGCCCACCCACAGCAGCACCGAGCGCGTTACCAGCACCTGCCATGGTTCACATCCAACATGGGTGAAAAGCAATCATTTGCTTCACGACCAAAACAAGAACACATATAAAAAGGAAATAGATACATAGTTCAGATGTGATTAAAAACAGGGCTTTGCTACAATAACATTACCTACATTCACATATCTCGGACAACACTGATTAAGCCTGATTTGATGTTCAATATTCCATCCAACATTCTATAAACTGGAGCATTGCAAATAAATCATTTGCGATGAACAATCGTTACATTCGGGAGAAATTCAATCTGTTGGAAGACGATTAGGTACTCCGTGATCGACATCGAATTTTTTTTTTTGAGACATTGATCAGTGGAACGCAGTTGGAACAGTGTTATGGCCCTTTATTCACTTTTACGACAGAATAGAGCACTACTATTGCTTTAAAATACATTCTGTTTGAATTGTGTCCATTTCTGGGTCAAACTTGTATGGGACGAAAAATGACCTTTGAAAATTTCCAGTTAAATGATAAAATATTTCTTTCCATAAAAATTTTATGCAGACTATTACGAACACTGTAAAACATCAAAATGGGTAAGCAAGTAGGGTTCCGGCACCGAGGGTTTGGCACGCCACTATAGTGCGTAGACCCTTGTTTGAGGAGTGGCTAGAGAAGCACCATGGTGCCCTCACCTTCCGCTTGACGCAAGTCCTCACCAGACAAGGCTCTTCCGCTCCATCCAGAGCGGGAGAGGTCATGAGGATTGATTTCCCATTCGCAGAAAAGATACCGAGTGTTGTACTTTGTAGGTGTGTCAAACAAACAAAACTGGCTCAAAATCACAAAGATGCAGAATTGGCTTTGCTAGAAATTTAATGTCTTAACTTTATCAAGAAAAGAAAATGAATAATATACTAATACAACTAATATAACTTATCAATAAAGTATTCTGGCTGTGAGTAGGTATATTTATTGACAAATAAATTAATATCCAAGCGGTAAAAGTACCTTGCAATTGTCACGTAGCAAAAATATAGCTGCAGGCGACATCTCTTGGACACGGGCTAAACTCGTGTCACATATGTTGCATCGAGCCGAGAGATGGCGTTGCGTGAAAGTACGGTCGACAATATATTAAATAAATTCAAATAAAGAACGACCGGGTTAAATAAAATAAAAAAAGGAATTAGGATAAATAAATATTAAAAATAAGAACCAACTCTTGAGTCTGAAATTAAAATACAAGTCGCGGAACGCACTTGTCAATGGTTCAGGAAAAGACAATTGGGGAGGGGTCGATCGCTTGGCTACAGAAGTTTCGAGAAGAACGATCGATGTCTTGCTCGGGTGGTGGCTGCTTTGCTGGCGTTGCTGGTACGCAAGGTTGGCGTGTTTGCGCCATAACCCATGGGGTTAAACGTTTAGCGATTTGGCTGATAATTCTATTTGGCTCTTTTTGGCGGGCCTAGGGCGGGAACCCGTGTGGAGGCGTCGCGTCCTGACTTGCCTCAGGTAGCCTTGATTCCGATTGGATCAGGCTTGTTTGGAGTAGAAGTGTGCTGAACCCTGGTGGTACGGCACATCCAATTCTCTTTCGACGACGACTAGACAGGTATAAGCTGTCATAATTTCTTTGCTCCGGGTGTGTAATGTTATGTACATATTCAGATATACTTACACTTATTATTTATACTCATATTCATACTTATATATGTATCATTCATTTCCACGGTCCATAATATGCTTTCCATTATTATGAGGCTCTGTTTTGATCATATTCCACTACACCAGGACTCATTTTTCTTTTTACAGACTCAGTCCTCAACTTTACGCCTAAGTTTCGGCGACTTATTGACCCCTTAGCGTAGGAAGCCGTACCTATGCAGGACTGTATCACTTTTTCCTATCAAACACTGCACTTTTTAATTTAATACCATTTATATTTACATTGTTACGGAACATTTTCATTATTTTGACATTTTTTGACAACATTGTTGATGTTGTATCTATGACAACCTTCTCATCAAAATTCTTGTTGGTCTGCTATTTTTATTTTATAATTGTTATTCGAACTCTTTTATGGTAAAATTATTTACCGTTCCTCGTCCATATTTTCGAATATTTTAAATTTCGACCTCTAACCGTTCTCCGAGGTTTCTTTAGAAATCATCGCAGAGCAGTGGTCAGTCGAGCTCTGGCTTCCAAACAAGCCTCTTAAAAGTAGGTCTCCAGTAAACGTTGCCTCGAGAGCCCTTCTAGGGTTTTTCCTGCTGTGCCAGTCTCTATAACTGGTGCGCCTGGAGCTGCCTGGCCCTTTGCCGCCGGAGCCTTCGACTGCTGCCGGCCTTGTGACGCCGGGGCAGTCCCTCTTCCGTAGCTGCCGCCGGTCCACCAGGGCCGCTCCTCTGTACCTGCCGCCGGTCCACCAGGGCCGTTCTTCCGTTGCTGCCGCCGGTCAACCAGGGCCGCTCCTCTGTAGCTGCCGCCGGTCTACCAGGGCCGCTCCTCTGTAGCTGCCGCCGGTCCACCAGGGCCGTTCTTCGTGTAGCTGCCGCCGGTCCACCAGGGCCGTTCTTCTGTAGCTGACGCCGGTCCACCAGGGCCGCTCCTCCGTAGCTGCCGCCGGTCCACCAGGGCCGCTCCTCTGCAACTGCCGCCGGTCCACCAGGGCCGCTCGTCCGTTGCTGTCGCCGGTCCACCAGGGCCGCTCGTCCGTTGCTGTCGCCGGTCCACCAGGGCCGCTCGTCCGTTGCTGTCGCCGGTCCACCAGGGCCGCTCGTCCGTTGCTGTCGCCGGTCCACCGGGGCCGCTCGTCCGTTGCTGTCGCCGGTCCACCAGGGCCGCTCGTCTGTTGCTGTCGCCGGTCCGCCAGGGCCGCTCGTCTGTTGCTGTCGCCAGTCCGCCAGGGCCGCTTCTCCGTAACTGCCGCCGGTCCACCAGGGGCCGCCCTTCACCATCACCCATCAATCATTCATCTACATTATTCATTTTTATACTTCCATCTTGTCTTTTCTGTATACTTAATAAATACTGTCTCCCTCTAAAGTCTTTTTCTTGTCGTTACACGACAGGTGTTCCCGAAATACCTAATCCCCCAGGCCGCGTTCAACCGTGCATTAATCTGACACCCGTCAGTTAGTGAAGCCAATGGTCTTTGTACCGTAAACCAGAAGCGTTAGTCAGGAGAGCTAATCTGAAACGTAGACTCCCTGTCCTTATTTATTTGTTTTGATGTATCTACTGAGTGAGAGTGAGTTTACAACAGGTTGCATGTAAATAGGCTATTGGCTTGATATTGTTGTGCATAATCTGAGATACTTTTGTAACGACTGAGCCGTGGTCACAACGGTTCACCTCACGAATCCTTCATCAAGCGACCCTGAGCTTACTGAATTGTCTCATGTGGATTCCCTGTCCCACTCCGACCCGAGACGGAGTGAGTCAGGAAATCGTCTAGGTAAGTTAGGAGATTGTTTTGTCATATATTTATGACACAGGGTAATTATAAAATAAATTTGTAATTGTATCCATTTATTGTTTTATTTAATGCTCCTAGCTACCAAGTGTTTGCTTAATTGAATTTACTGTAACTGCCGGGTAAGGGTGGAGTTAGCCCTCCTGCGCGTTTAAAATGATCCATAACGTTACAGTTGGCGCCCAAAGGTATATAAATTAGATTATACAACGTGTAACATAAAGGGTATATACATCACAAAGGCATGGCATCTTTACATGATATCAAACGATATTGGAAGGGTTTTTTAATCCTATCTCTTTATGTTAGGAAGTTATGAGGAAAAACACCGCCTGTGATAGGCTACTATCTTATTAGTCGCACAGAGATATTGAAGACATTTTTCGGATTTTGGCAAGTAACGTGACGGGTAACGACTAGTTATTAACATATGTAGTGTGCTGCCACATTTGTTATGATTTGATTTTAAGAAACACACGAAACCGAAAATTTGGTACCAATTTTTTGAGTATTTTATTTTGAGTTGAAACCCTACCGATATCGTTTGATATCATCTAAAGATGCCATGCCCTTGGTATGTATATACCCTTTTTGTTACACGTTGTATAGGGTGAACGGTTGCTGATTACATACTACTCTCTCTCCTACATTCTCTTCTGGTTTGCGGTACATTGTTGGTTATAGGCTAGTTTTAAGAATTTTATGTGTAATTTCGTGAGGAGTACGCAGGTGAATTAGGAGTCCTTAACACCACTATGATCCGTACGAAGCGATTCGCCTCCTCCTTTATATCGCGTACATCGAGGGACTGGAACAATTTGCCAGCGGCGGTGTTTCCGTCGGACTACAATTTGAGTGTCTTCAAGGCTAGAGTGAACAGGCTCTTAATAAACTAGTGCGCTTTACCATCAACGATTGCGTCACTGCTTACCATCAGGCAAGATTGCGGTCAAGCGCTAGTTTATAATATATAAAAAAAAATAGTGTCCATGGCCTCCACTCTCGCGGAGTACTGTACTGTTCTACTTCAAGATCGACTGGAAGTACACCTGCCAGTACGGGTAAGGCTTCAGTACTGACTGTTCTATACGCCTTGCATATAAATATCAATGCTAAACGTTGGCTTTGAAGCAGTTTACGTCGTGCCGCCCCTATGCTGGCCCTATCGGCCCAAAGAGGTGCACCGTAGCACATACATCCTAATTAGGTAGCTCTATATAGTTTTTAAAGTTAGGAATGATAGACCCCAAGTTTCTTTGGATATTCTAGTTAGGGCATAAAAGTTATTTTTAGTTTTTTCGCCAACTATTTTTATATGTTCGGTCAATGAAAAATTCCTTTCTAAGACCATTCCAAGGTAGCATACGGATTGCTGTTTTTTAACGGAAACGTTATTAAATTTAATAGTAGGCAATGATCTAAGATTACCTTTTAGTAGAAGTTGATAGGTTTTATGCGGTGCAAACGCTATGCGGTTACGATCACCCCACTGAGATATTAAATTTAGGCAAGTATTGGCCAAGTTCTCAAGTCCAGCTCGGGTACTTGACTGAATGTGCAGTAAGTAGGCCATCGTCCGCGTAACCAGTAAGTGAGCAGCCGCAAGGAAGCGGGATCGCGAGGAAATCATCAAAACCCAAATTCCATAAATAAGGACCGACAACTGAACCCTGAAAACATCCCAAGGTTAGTGCTTTTGTACTAGAAAAATGACCGAACCTAAGTACCCTGGAACCGTTTATAAAGTACGAGTAAACGAGATTATATATGTTTTTATAGCAACCGCGGGTTTTTAATTTTAAAAACAGCATAGGCCACCAAGCCTTATCAAAAGCCCCAGAAATATCCAGAAAGCTCCCAATTACGTACTTGTGTTCTGATTGGTTAACGGTTGTTTTGACGGAAAGCGCCGCGTCGACTGTAGATTTACCTATGGTGAAGCCATATTGATTACTATGAAATTTTGGACCGTTCGGTAGTAAATGTGGAATGATGAGGCGCTCAAGAAGTTTCCCCAAGGATGGTAGAAGTGTGATCTGCCGATATGACTTCGGATCATCCGGTGGTTTGTCACCACACTTTGGTATTATTCGTATGAAACCGTGTCCCCATTTACGAGGAAAAACGCCTTCAGCAATGCATCGGTTGTATACAGTTAAGATGGCATCACCCGCTGTTTTACACGCTTCTTTAATCATCCTATTAGATATTTTATCTTCACCTGATGATTTGTTGACCGGTAGTTTACTAACAATATTTATAAAATCGTCATTAGATGGTACGTCTAACATTGGTGATTCAGGTGGCACAGGAGCCCACGCTCGAATCTGTTAGTGGTAGTCGCTATCGTTAGCCGGTGAGTCATCAGGGATAAGTGTATTAATTAGTACTTCTGTTGTTTCCTCTATGCCTGTGGTATGCTTATCATTGACTTTAATGATTTGAACGTATGCAAGGTCGAGCGAACTGTTAGCTTTAAATTTGTGATATAAGGGAGACCATGGACTCTCCCTGTCAAGTTTATCAACGATTTTCCGCAACAAGTTAACCTTAGATTTTTCCACCGTTGCTTTGTAGCGTGACTTGGCAACTCTAAAAGCATTTAAAGCGAACGTAAGAAGATCTCCAGTAATCTTTCGGCTCTTGAGTTTATTTAACTGTCTACGCGCTCTGCGATATCTTTTATGCTGTTCAACTAAATAATCACTTCACCAGTCACATCTACGAATATTGTTCTTAGATCCACGACCAATGGCGATGTCAGCACAGCAGGTAAAGGTTTCTGACATAATGTCAGCACTTTCTCCGGCTGACAGCCGAGTGAATTCTTTGGCGTGACACGCAAAAAGCGAGCCAAAAAATTCCCAGTTTGCGCCTTTACATCTATATCTGAAATTACCAGGAATATGAGACGGACCCTGAATATAACCAGGAACAAATTCGTACACGATTAGGCGATGATCACTACAAGACGCGTCCGGTAGGACACGCTACCTATCCAAACGTACGTCCGCACTTGAAAGTGTGACGTCAATACAAGATTCGCCCATTTGGCTGCAAAAAGTAGGTGGTGTATCAGGGGTATTATGAATCGATAGGTTCATCTCAGCAATGAAATCCTCAACAGCGCAGCGTCGTTCGGTATCGGTGGCCCGAACCTTGCCATACCACAGAGACAATGACGCGTTGACATCCGCGCCAACGATAACTTTGCAGCCCGCGAGTGACCGCAAGACATGACGGAGATTATGTATATGAGGAGTAACAGGATCTGAATATTGAAAGTAACAGCTTACAACGAACACTTTAAAAGAAGCTAATGAGACTTCAGCAACCGCACAGTGTAACGTCATGAGGTCACGTATAGACGTTACCGTAAAGTTAGAAGACCGCGCAACATAAATTTCGGCTCGTGTCTTGCAATCTAGCTGCACTACCCTGTGAAGTAAACGTGAGTTTTGATATTGTTCTTGAATGAGTACAAGGTCTAAGTTGTAGTCAATAATTAATTTATCTAACTCTGATGTCGCCACCTTATCGTTGTGAAGGTTTAATTGCCCTATGTTTAGACTATCCATCTTATTTAGTATGTAGGACAAGTTGTTCGAGTTTTAATTTATAGGTATCGCACTGTTCAGACCCGCAGCAATGGTCAAAAGGTTTTTTTAAAACGTTTACACGCCGCGCAAACCGGGGTAAAATTTAAATCGTCCTTATGCGGGCAAACATTGGTTTCGTGAGCCTCGGAACTGACAGCGCAGGTTGGTGATTTATTAACGCAATGCACGTGACCGAATTGTTGACAATACGCACAACGAACTGCCTTGATATATTCAACAAAACGGCAAGTGGCCCAGTCAATAAATAATTTATCCTTGGTAGACACAAGATGTTTACGTACCTCAGGTTCAATTTCTATTCCTATCCATTTCCGACCGTTATTGGTAGAACGCCTACGGGCTATTTTTGTGGATTTAATGAAATCGTCTTCTTTTATTGGCAACTCATTTTTAATGTTTTGGCGGTATATAGCTTGCAAAAAATTGTTGTCTTCCATTGAGGCAGGAATGTCCTTAACTAATAGACGGGGGCGGCGACCCTTTGGTTTTTCTAAGCGAAGACCCGCAGACTTTATAGCGTCTACCGATTCTAATCTTTTCAATTGGTTTTCATTTGCTACGCGCAGTACAACGCCCGATTTGGCGGTTTTTTTAATACCGACTATTTGAAACCCATCGTCCCTCGGTCTAATCGCCTTCATAAGAGCCTGTTTAGTGGCGGAAGATGACGCATAGTCAGATGATCGCTTCTGGGCCGGATAGGCGACGAGACAAGGTAGAGGTACTCGAGATTCAATAGCCGGGGCAACTTTAGACAACCGCAGTTTCAAAGAATCTGCGTACGACATTTTATTGTCCTCATTAACGGTTTTAGCGCCGGATTTTAATTTAATTATTTCTAATTCGCGCTCAGTATTAGCAAGCTTTGTTTCGTTACACGCAGATTTTAAAGCTAACAAAGACACGATACTCGTAACTCATTGAGTCAAATCCGCAATTGCTGATTTATTCGCGACATTTATACGAGAACCGTTATCGTTAACCAGTTCGTTGATTGTGGCCAGGTACACAGACACCTCCGAAACCAAATCGTAATAATTAGCACTGTTTGTGTTGCTATCATTGGAAATATTAAATTTAGGCGGGGAATTTTCGGGAAAATTGGCTGCAGTTTGTAGGCGCTTCGATCTATCATCTATTAATTTGTCGGTCGGAGACATTTCACAAAACAAACGCTTAGCGGAGGTCTGCGGCGGCGGCGATCGGAGTGTCTTATTATTTCTGCGGAAAATATCTCCGACACGATCAGGCGGGTCATCATTGTAAGTTGATATACCTAATTAATTAACAAGATAACAAATCTAAGTTAACGAAAAGAAACAATAAAACTGTCGCATAATAAAAAAATTACGTTATGTGAGGGTAACGTAATTTTTTTTTAAAAAAAAGCAGTCACCGAAATTATTTGATTTACAGTAATAACAAAAACAAACACTAAGAATAAACTTACGATACCAGAACTAGACACAATTTCACAACCTAGAAGGAAGTCCCAATCGGAACGCGACAATCGTAAATATAACAGGAGCGTATTAATTTCACACCACACGGCGCGTGGGCGCGAAGGGTTCCGACTTGCTAGTTAACTTATGATTTTATTCATTGACTAGCTGTTGCCCGCGACTTCGTCCGCGTAGACTTCAGTTTATAGCGCGCGGTGGTTCCCATTTCCGGGGGAATGCCAAGATAAATTCCTACATTACTGCAAGGTTTCAAACATCCTCATACATTTTCGCATTTATATTATTAATCCATACTAATATTATAAATGCGAAAGTAACTCTGTCTGTCTGTCTGTCTGTTACGCTTTCGATTTTGCGTTGGTTGGTGTTTTGAATATGCTTAGGATATTATGAAATAAGGGTTAAAAATTATTACGCTTGATAAAATATGAGCACATTTAAGTAAGTACGGTTTTATAAACAACTTTTTTGTTTTGCTGTCTTTTGCCAAAACATAAAGGTTTTCTGGATTTGATACAAGTGAGCATGCCACATAGAGTGCCGATGAGAAAAACATGTTGTTTCTAAATGAACTCCGGCAACTTTAAGAGTCTGTCGGCTTTGTTATTGTTATAGCAAATGCTGCTTTCAGAAGGAACTGTACTCTTTTAAATTGAAATGACAAATCAGTCTATGGAATACGGGGAATCAAGACATTTTGTCCTTTTGCCGTTCTAGCCATGATTGTAGCCTTTACAATGTTGTGACCCAAATGTGTTATTTGTAACCGAGTACCATTACACAGCTTTGGAGCGTCAAGATTCCTCATTAATAGGACTGGAACATCAACTTTCAGTATCAACTTATGGGATGGCACTCCTGATAATTCTAAAGAGTTGAGAAATTCTGTAGGGTATGATGTAACTTGTTCAGTGTCCGTAATATTGTCCACTGAATGGTATTCGATAACATTTCCCTGAACGTTTAACATGATTTGTTCACTTATTTTACTAACTATTTCATTAGTCGGCGCCAAAATTGCCCTTTCGGTTCGGTTTCGGTTCTCGGTTGGCCATATTTGTTTGAAGATCCGGATAGAATTATTTCATAGCTGAGCTATCCACAATTTGACAGTACTCAGGACTCACTCTAATCATGCCGTTACTGTCAGTTAGCATGCTATCTACTCCGATTTTTAAAAGAGTAGCTGCATTTGCATTTTATACCCGGTTTAAGAATCGTGATGAAGTTTTTTTTTTTGTTTATATGTTATAAACTAGCGCTTGACCGCAATCCTGCCTGATGGTAAGCAGTGACGCAATCGTTGATGGTAAAGCGCACTAGTTTATTAAGAGCCTATTCACTCTAGCCGCGGGCAAATTGTTCCAGTCCCTCGATGTACGCGGTATAAAGGAGGAGGCGAAGCGCTTCGTCCGGATCGTAATGGTGTTAACAACGTAAGGGTGGACACCAGCCGTACGACGGGTCGTCCGCTGGTGGAACGGAGATGGGGGAATTAAATCATGCAATTCCCTCGCACACTCCCCGAAATGCATCCTATAGAACACCGAAAGGCTGGCTACTCTACGCCTGTGCGAGTTGGTCTCCAAAGCCTAGAGCTTTGGAGACCAACTCGAGTTAGATCAGGGTCACCAATCAGCCTCTCTGCACGTCTCTCCACTGAATCCAAAGTGGCCAGGTGACACTTGGCAGCACCAGCCCAAATGTGGCTGCAGTACTCCATACACGAACGGACCTGTGCTTTGTATAACATAAGAAGCTGCCCAGGTGTGAAGTACTGCCGGACCTTTGCGATAACGCCAAGTTTCCTGGCAGCCACCCTGGCCTTGGACTCAATGAACCGCCCAAAGTTAAGGTTCGAGGAAATCACAACTCCCAAGAGCTGAAGGCGGTCGGAACACTCCAAGGACACATTCCGAAAAGTAGGGGCCAAGGTGAACGGGCTCCTTTTGGCGGTGAACAGACACGCCTGTGTTTTGGCGGCATTGAATGCTACAAGATTGGCATTGCCCCATTCGGAGACTGCCTGCAGTGCAACACTCGTTCGCTCAACCATGGCCTCTCTTGCCCTCGCATATTCGTGTTGAGACAATACTTTTTCACGCGAACCCATAATGCAGATGCTTTCAAAGAGACATTTATTTCATCTTCCGGCGGCATACCCCTAGTAATCACCGGAACGGTCTGTCTAAAGTCACCAGCTAAAAGCACCACCATCCCTCCCATGATATCTTGGTTGCCTTTGATGTCCCCCATTGTGCCATCTAGTGCTTCAATTGCCCTTTTGTGGAATATCATCACATTCATCCCAAACTAACAACTTACACTGCTGTAACATTCTTCCGCGCTCACTGCTTTTACTAATATTGTATTTCCCCATGAGCTAAGTTCAGTGGTAACTGAATTTGCTGTTCGTCCCGTTCCGAAAAAAATTAAAAAGAGCTCAGTTGATATAAAATGAGCGCCTGTTAAAATAATGGAAGCAATGTGCAAGTCTGGGTTAGCTCCCGTTTTCGCAACATTTTTTGTTACTGCTCTGCTCCTATTGGTCATAGCGGGATGTTATATAGCCTAAAGCCTTCCTGGCTATCCAATGCAAAAAGAATTTTTCAAATCGGACCAGTAGTTCCTGAGATTAGCGCGCACAAACAAACAAACAAACTCTTCAGCTTTATATATTAGTATAGATATAGATAGAGTTACGTGTTTACTTATTTATAATTGTAATGATTAATTTTTTTAATGACTGATTACTAATGTAGCATATTATAAATTGATAATTTTTTTAACATAATATTAAGTTGACATGCCACATTAATTATATTGTTTATTATAATTTTGTATGTCACATAAATTAAGAAAACATAAAACAACATAGTGCTTATATCTGTTTATAAACCCCCTTATTTTAAACGCTGCTTAAAGTTAACTAGTGATTAGCGATCTCTACATACATTTTAGGCATTTGCACGTTACTTAACTTAAATCATCGTTTATGAATAAACACACCAGTGTTTAAGGGGTTTATTCATAAATGCTGATTTTAAAGTTAAGTGACATATAAAAGTCTAAAATGTATGGATAAAGAATCCCTAATCAATATTTAACTTTAAACATGAATAGAATAGTTCTTTATTTGCGTAGAAAGTAGGTACAAAATACAGATGTTAAGTTTTTAGAAGATCCTTAGACTGACTACCTTAACTAAGGCATGCAAACAAAAGGAAAAATTAATGAATATCCAATAACAATAGACGATCTCATTCTACACATTATAAATACACACTGTCAAATCAAATAAATATAAATTACATGTCAAATGAAATTAAAAACAACACAATTCATTACATCAAGTCAAAAAAAAAAGAATGTCCGGTTTATGGTCAATGGGCACAGTTCAGATCTACAAGTCAGTAATACAGAGATGTCACATTATCAATCTAAATCCTCATCATCATCATCATCATTTCAGCCGAAAGACGTCCACTGCTGGACATAGGCCTCCCTCAAGGTTCTCCACGACGACCGGTCCTGCGCCTCCCACGTCCAGCGGTTTCCCGCGACCTTCACCAGGTCGTCGGTCCACCTTGTCGGGGGCCTACCCACGCTACGTCTTCCGGTGCGTGGTCGCCACTTGAGAACCTGTCGGCCCCATCGGGCATCGGTCCTACGGGCAATGTGTCCAGCCCACTGCCACTTTAGTGTTGCAATTCTTCGGGCTATGTCGGTTACTCTCGTTTTTCTGCGGATCTCCTCATTCCTGATACGATCGCGCAGTGAAACCCCAAGCATAGCCCTCTCCATTGGCCTTTGAGTGACTTTGAGCCTTCTTATAAGGCCCATTGTTAGCGACTACGTCTCAATTCCATAAGTCATCACTGGCAACACACACTGGTCGAAGACTTTTGTCTTGAGACACTGCGGTATTTCGGACGAGAAGATTTTACGTAGCTTCCCGAAAGCAGCCCAGCCGAGTTGGATTCGACGATTCACCTCTTTCTCGAAGTTGGACCTTCCTAACTGGATAGTTTGTCCCAGGTACACGTAACTGTCAACAACTTCGAGAACAGAGTCTCCAATCTTTATAGGAGTCGGTACAACATGGGCATTAGACATGACTTTCGTCTTGTCCATGTTCATTTTAACACCGACTCGCTCGGAGGCTCTACTGAGGTCTTCGAGCATTGTACTCAGGTCCTCCGCGGTCTCAGCCATGACTACGATATCATCAGCAAACCGAAGGTGTGTCTCTGAAGGTGTGACTCGCCATTGATGTTGATGCCCAGTCCTTTCCAGTCCAGAACCTTGAAGACATCCTCCAATGCAGCAGTGAACAGTTTCGGGGAGATAACATCTCCCTGTCTGACACCACGCTGCAGAGGTATTGGTTTCGAGGTCGGGTCCTGTATTCGGACTGACATGGTGGCGTTTTCGTACAAACCCTTCAGCGCTTCAATATATCGATAGTCTACTTGGCACCGCTGGAGAGACTGCAGTACAGCCCAGGTCTCCATCGAATCAAAGGCTTTTTTGTAGTCCACAAACGCCAAGCAAAGGGGTAGGTTATACTCCTCGGTCTTCTGTATAACCTGCCGCAGCGTATGTATGTGGTCTACTGTGCTGAAGCCGTTTCGGAAACCGGCTTGTTCGGGAGGCTGGAAGTCGTCCAACCTGCAGGCGAGACGATTCGTGAGGACTCTCGAAAACAACTTATAGACATGACTCAGAAGTGAGATGGGTCTGTAGTTTTTCAAAAGGGTGTTGTCACCCTTTTTGAAAAAGAGTACCACCACACTTCTGTGCCATGTCTGTGGCGTTTTTCCCTCGACTATGACGGAATTAAATAACTTCTGAAGGGCCCTAAGGATCGGTTCACCACCCGCCTTCAGTAGCTCAGTCGTTATTCCATCATCGCCCGGCGCCTTGTTGTTCTTAAGCGGTTTAAGAGCCAATTGAATCTCCTGCAGGCTGACGTCCGGGATATCTTCGGTGTAATGCCGGGTTAATCTTGCTCTAGGGTCTTCAGCAGGATTTAATGCGGGATTTGTCGTTGAAGTGTAGAGCTGTCCATAGAAATTCTCGACTTCCCTTAAAAGCTCCGGCCCGGACGTTATGATCTTGCCATCGTCAGTCTTCAGCTTGCTTAGCCGGCTATGCCCAATAGTCAGATCGCTAGCGAAAACTTTAGAGCCTCTGTTTCGCTCTATAGCCTCCGTTATACGATCGGTATTATACCGACGTAGGTCGCGCTTCAGAGACTTTGAGACTGCTTATTGAGCTGCCGGCATCTGCAAGCATCACTTGAAAACCGCAAAACCATCTTACGTCTATCCTCCATGAGCTCGAGAGTGTAATCCGAGAGCTTTTTAGTTCTATTTGTACGGCGGGTTTTAAAATACTTAGTCCCGACCGTACGGACAGCTTCTACAAACCCTTCATTGTATTCGTCCACGTCGCCACTTAGGCATTCGAAGCGATTTTGGAGCTCGAGCTGGAAACCTTCGGAGTTATGGATCTGGATGGGTGCTGGCCCGAGCGTAGACTTCATCAGCCGAGATCTTTCGGACACTATGTTCAGATTCAATGTGCCTCTGACCATACGGTGATCGCTGCCGCATTTGAGCGAGTTGATCACTGAACACCTGTTCCTTTAGACTACAATTTCCCCAGAATATTATGCCGAATCTCAAGACCGACCCGACCAAACCGTGGTATGCTATTAACCTTGTGGCAATATTTACTTTTTTAGATAAGTTAAAGAGTACATACGCAACTGTACTCAGTTTTTTGCATATTACTTCTGCTTGTGGCTTCCGAGTTAATTGGCTGTCTATCATTATGCCAAGGAATTTTGTAATTAGTACTTGGTCAACTTTTTGTCCATTGAAGTGCAAATGCAAGTCCTCTGGTGGAATTCGCTGATAAAAATGCATACATTAGTCTTTTGTATATTGATTACTAAATTATTGTCGTCAAGCCAGCGATATTTATCAAAGTATTATTTTATGTCATGTTCATAGGTTTTTTTGTCAATACATTTAATTAAGGCAGTACTATCGTCAGCAAATAAGAGCATTTGATGTTCAATGTGGCGACGTAAATCATTAATATAGAGCAAAAATAATAAAGGGCCCAGCACTCTGCCCTGCATATCTAATAACTCTAGTCTTAGATAGATATTTTTCTTCACGCTTGGTTTTTAGACATATCCTAGAAATTTCTGTATGCAGCTTGCGATTTTTAAGGTATGATTTTAAAAGACTAAGTACATTTCCTCTGATGCCTATGATGTATAGTTTTTTTAAAAGAATGATCAACACAATCAAACGCCCTTGATATGTCTGCAAAAATAGCACATACTGGTACCTTTTTATCTAGACTTTGCAATATGACATTTAGTAAATCATAAACGGCCGTATTTATGCCTTTATTCTTTCTGAAACCCTTTTGTTCCGAACTTAAAATATTATATTTGGATATTAAATTATTTATTGACTCATAAATTATTTTTTCCATAACTTTGGAAAAAAATGGGTATTAAAGCAATTGGTCTATAATTTGCTAGATCTTCTTTATTCTTTTTTTTTTTTAAGTGGCTTTACTATAACTGTTTTTAAACTATTCGGAAATACCCCAGTACTGATAAATAAATTGAAAATATGACACAAATGCAAAGCAATGTCGTCTGATACGAGTTTTATAACCCTTGTTGATATACCGTCATAACCAGTGCTACGTTTGTTTTTATGTAATTGTATTGCTCTCATAATATCTTGCGGTACTACTGGGTGCATGAACATTGAGTTGGGATTATTTATCAGATTCATAGTGTCCGGTAGTTTCTAGATTAGTAACGGTAGTATTGTGTATTTTAATTTGGGAAATAGGCTCAGTGATTCGAAATTTATCCATACTAATATTATAAATGCGGAAGTAACTCTGTCTGTCTGTTACGCTTTCTCGCTTAAACCTCTCAACCTATTTTGATGAAATTTGGCACAGACAATCTTTAGACCCTGAGAAAGAACATAGGCTACCTTTTATCCCGGAAAAATTTGATGTTCCCGAGGGAAATCTAATAAACGCGATATAACCGAACTCCACGCGGGCGAAGCCGCGGGCGGAAAGCTAGTTATCTATAACCTGCCATGATGCTTTCGCTTTATTACTTGATGTGTTAATGAAATAGTTGTTTTGTGCTCTTTGTGTTAATTTAATAATTTTCCGAAACCTGCGCGAATAATTTCTTAAGTTATTTTTATTACTATTCGATGGTTCGCGCCTGTATTTCCATAGTAATTTTCTTTGTTTCCTACTACATACTCTGATACCAGTTGAAACCCATTTTATTTTTTTATTAGACTTAACTGTTATTGATTTAAAAGGAAAGCAAAGATCGTATAACATGCAAAATTGCTCCAGAAAATAATCGTATGCTCCATTAGGATCTTCAGTCTCGTAGATTTCAGAGAATGAAAGGCATTTTAGGTATTTTCTGAATCTATTTAAATTTTCGCTAGATAGGTCACGTTTTTTAATACGCCAAGAGTTTATTGCACATGATTTGGCAACCTTTACTTCTAATACCTGAGCAGTGATGGTTTATGAATAAGGGGGAATATCTTTATATCTGTGTACATACCTACACCTTAACGGAATAAATGATTTGATTGATTGCATGTTTGTTTGCAAATATTTATAAATGGCAATGTGGGGCGACGCCAAGGAAATTTTACATAAAGTGGAATGTGAACTTGCATAAGTCTCTTATTTAGGGTAGATGGCGCTGTAGCCGCGTAAACATTAGCTCCGTGTACTAAAATAATTTTAAAATAGTAAAACTCATATTTCGTTGTGTCTGTGTGAAGATTGTGAATCAGTGTTGCGACATTGCTACTATATATTGATTGTGATCAAAAATTTATATATTTAATATCAGAAATATATAAAAGTATCAAGTGAACTGTCGATGTGAACTGCCGAATTGTGAACTTTTATGTAACATTGTTTTACCCAGTGTAATAAGAAGTCTGGTGATGAAATCAGCAATAGTTCTGGGAAGTACATGAACAAGTGAGTGTATCTTTAAATACTGCTCCGAGAAAAGATAAAACTTTTGATAAATAAAAAATACGGGTACATTTTCGCTCCAATCATCACTGACAAATAACTCCGAGCAATAATATTCAAATCTGGGGAACCAATATTTACTTTTGTGTTAATATTTGAATTACTGATACTATAAGAATGTCATCTAAAAATGTTAAAAAGAGCAACCGTAGGATACCAGAGAAGGGAATATGCTTTAAATGCAAGAAGTCAGTTGACATTAACAAAACGGCGTTATGCTCAATGTGCAACAACCGATATGAACTAGATTGCGACGGTTATCCGGAACAAACCTACCGCCTTATGGATTTAGAATCTAGGCAAAAATGGCGATGTAAATCATGCATCAAAACTAAAAAAGTTCCAACTACTAAACAAATATCAGACGTATACAACGTCACAATGAGAAAACGGGCAAACCTACAACTTAAAAGCCCATCACCAGGACCTAGTGACAGCTTGCAGGAACATAAACCACTCGAAACGGGAAACCCCGTCGTTCGCAAAAGCTCTGATATCTTGGATTCCCACATATTATCAGAATTTGAAACTTCAAATGAATCATTTGACACACCAAACAAACTGTCTCACAGTGTTGATGGCACAGTGTCTGAGACACTAAATGTGTTAGAACTAAAAAACACCATAAAGGACCTCTCGCTAAAACTGGACAGTGCAGAAAATGAGCTTGAAAATGTTCTTCTAGAAAATAGCAATCTCCTTCAGCAAATTAATAAATTTACCGCAGAGATAAAAATGTTAAAAACACTGTGTTATTCTCCAGTACCCACTGAAAATAGTCCCATTATCAAACAAAAGAGAAAACGACTCTCTCTACTACCACATGACACGCTCTCTACACCTTGTACTCCGTTACCAAGTAAGTCGGCTTTAAACTGCTATAAGAGCTTTGAAACTATATGTCTTCAACAAAAAATTACGGATCTACAACTTAAACTAACAGAAGCACAGCAACAGATCGAAGCTCTCACAAAAACAATAGAAACGTTGCAACGCGGTAATATAACACTTCGAAATTCCCCAATAACAGCAACTAACTCAGGAGCGCCTACTTGCACCGAAGAGCAAAAACACGAACCGACGAGTAGAGTATTTGTTTTCGGTTCTCAACAATGTGTTGGTCTGGCAGCAGCCATGATACGTTCTAGACAAAATACAAGGTATGAAAAGTATAGGATTATCGCGAATACGAAACCAAATGCGCTCAGTAGTCAAATAATAATGAGCTGCCGTTATGCTAAATTGAATCCGAATGACAAACTTGTGATTTGTTTAGGAGAAAATGATTACAATTTAAAATCTGTCTTATCCCAATTGCAAATTTTATTAGATACTTTTTATAACAATATGATCATTGTATTAAATGTGTTTAAAAATGAGTATATAGATGTTAACAAACTTAATTATCGTTTGAAAAATGTATGTATAAATTATAAAAAATGTAAATTTTTGGAAAGCAAATCTAGTAGAACATCTGAATTGTGTACTAAAATTAACTACATAATTGACTGTCAGGATTATACTGATAATTATTTAAACCCTAGAAACCTTGCTAAACGTATATTAAGTAATAAATTAAGTTATAAAGTAAATATTAAACCTAAAAAAGGAACAATTCCGTTCTATTTTGATCGTATAAGCCAACATAAATCAGAAATCCTAACAAAACCTGCCGATAATCCAAAAATAGGAACTATCCCTTACTACTTTCCGGTAATAAAAAATAATATAAAGTTTTTTCGATCTCAAAATGCCAACATCTGTAATACATCAAAGCTTTAAAATACTGCATCAAAACATTGCCAGTATATTATCTAAAAAAGAACTCCTTGAACTAACCCTACAGGAACTCCAGGAGATAAATAATAGCCCTGACGCAATATGCCTTTCTGAGACGTTCGTAAAAAAAGGTAATGAATCTAATATTAAAATACACGGTTACAAGATGACGGCTAGCTTTTGCAGAGAAAAACAAAGAGGTGGTTCCTGTAAACACTTACGCAACACAAAATACTTTCGAAGTATGTGGCATAGAACTAGCACATCTTAAACTAGTAATTATTTGTGTTTATAGGACGCCCCAGTCCGACCCCACACAATTTTTAATTAAGTTAAACAGTCTTTTGCACCACGTGTTTAAGAAATATTCCAAAACAAGCGTGGTTTTGGCGGGTGATTTTAACATTAATACACTCAAAAAAAGTAATATTACTAATCATTTACTGGATTTGTCCTATAACTATAATTTGAAACTGCATATTGATCGTCCAACTCGTAAGTCTTCCTGTATTGATCACATTCTCAGTAATATTCCCAATGCTAATGCTACAATATTGCCACTTCATCTATCAGACCATGACACAGCACAATTATTGAGTTTTCCAATAAACCATAAGGTGCTAAACCCGTCAACATACCATTTGTACAAAAGAGATTACAACTTGAATAATATCGTAAAGTTTAAAGAATGTATAGGAAATCTGTCATGGTCAGAGGTTTACGCAGTGACCGACTTAAACTTAGCTTTCAACTCTTTTCACAAAACACTTTGTTTGTTTCATAATTTATGTTTTCCAAAAATAAGGAAAACAGTAAATATTAACAGTAATAACAAACAGAACTGGATAACCAAGGGTCTAAAACAAAGCTGCAAAACAAAACGTTATTTGCGCTACCAATACTATAAAATTAAAAATGTTGAAAGTAAAAATAAATACATTAAATATTCCAAAATTTTACAGAAATGTATTTACACGTCAAAAAAGAACACAAACATCAAATTCATAAACAATAGTGAAAACAAATGTAAAGCTGTATGGAAAGTAATAAAAGATGAAATTATAGGCATTACCCATAGAGACATCATTGACAATATTCAGATTGGTAACGTGATGTTTTCTGACCCTGTTGAAATTGCAACTGCATTCAATAACCACTTTATCAATATGGCACATTCTTCAAACAGGGGTGCCAAATTAGATAACGACTGTTTAATGGCCCATTCGATGTTCCTTAAACCGGTGTCCAAAAATGAAGTTAAACAGGAGATTATGTCATTAAAAAACACTAATTCCGAGGGCTATGACGAGATCAACACGAAAATCATTAAAGCATGTTCTAATGAAATTCTTGAAATTATAACATATTTGATTAATCTTTCATTCTCAACTGGCACTTTTCCGGAAGCACTAAAGATGTCAATTGTGAAGCCCTTTTATAAAACCGGTGAAAAGTCAGACGTTAATAACTACCGCCCGATTACTCTAATACCTGTTGTATCAAAGATATTAGAAAAATGCATGTATAAAAGATTGATTGAATTCTGTAATAAATTTAACATCATAAGGAAGGAACAATTTGACTTCCAAAAAAATAAATCCACAGCCTTAGCAATCTACAGTCTCATCAAAATAGTATTAACTAATATCAATAATAATTATTATACCACCGGGCTCTTCTTTGATTTATCTAAGGCCTTTGATTTAGTCTCTCATGACCTATTGCTACAAAAATTAGAGGCAGTTGGAATTAGAGGCATTCCACTCCAATGGATATCTTCTTATTTAAAAAATAGACAGCAGCGTGTTGCCATTACAAGAATGGATAGTAATAACGATATGAAATTGCACTGTTCTAGCATCAAATCTAACCGATATGGCGTCCCACAAGGAAGCGTACTTGGCCCTATTTTATTCCTCTTATATATAAATTGTTTAACTAATGTAACTAATCATAAATTCATATTATTCGCTGATGACATCGCAATTATTGTGACATCTAATAAGACTAAAAATACAATTACTGACCATGAGAATGAAATAAATAATGTAATAGAGAGACTGATTGAATGGCTGAATAAAAACAATTTGTCTTTAAATCTAAAAAAATCCGTTTATATCCAATTTAATCAATCAAATGCAAAACGCAATATTAACATGAATATACATAAAATTCACAAAGTAACTCAAACTAAATTTCTAGGCGTGACATTGGATGAAGACTTCAACTGGAAAGCACATGTTGATACGGTTTCCAAAAAAATTAATAAGTTTGTATACGCACTAAGGCAGATCAGAAAGATAACAAACACCAAAACAGCAGTTACCACATACCATGCATATGTGGAATCTGTGTTACGCTATGGCCTAATTATGTGGGGTAATAGCACCGATCAAAATAGAGCATTTGTCGCGCAAAAAAAATGTATTAGAGCAATATATGGGCTTCAACCCGACGATTCTTGTAGGCCGATATTTAAAAAACTTGGTTTGTTACCTTTACCGTCTCTTTACATACTAGAAATTTGTATGTTTGTGTGGAGGCATAAGGAGTTATTCACTAAAGCAAGCGATGTAAATTCTCGTAGCCGTCGTGACCCTCACAGTCTCGCGTTAGATGTCCTACCAAGACTTGCAAAGTACAACAAAAGCTGCCTGTTTATGTGTGTACGGGTATACAATAAAATACCGGAAAAATTCAAAATATTAAATAAAAGATTGTTTAAAACTAAATTATATGGATGGTTATCTGAGAAAAGTTTTTACAGTGTCAGGGAGTTCCTAGAGAATGAAATTGTAGTATGATTAAATGTATTTTAAAAAATGAAATGTATTCTATTGGTTGCATGAAAAGTTTGCACGCTTCTATGAAGCAAAACATGTATGTTCTGTTTTTATCTCGTATATTCCACCTTTTTATACCATGTTTTAGGCAAATAAATGATATTATTATTATTATTATTATTTAAAAGAAGACTCTATCGCAAGAGCAATAAGGTCGATCGGAAATAACACCTCATTTGAAGAGAACGCGGTCCGAGGGAGAAAGCGTCCCAGTAGCCCTCTGTCCCTTTCTTAGTGTTACCTGTATTTATTTTTCGTAATTTTGTTTGAAACCAACAGTTTAGATTAGAAAAAGATGGTGAAAAAGGGTGCCATTAATGGCTGCAATACTGAGTAATAACCTGGATGTGGAATACCATTCTTTAAGTAATATTTTTTGCGGTAATCACATACAAGTTATTTTGTTAGTATGTAGGGTGACCATAAATTTCGGAATAATTAATAAATGTGCACTTGGTCATTGTGTACATAATAAGTAAATGGCTTTTATTGGATATTTACAATGACATTAAATTCTGCTTTCTTATAGATATTTATTTATTTAAAGGTACAGACGACAGCATATCAAGCTACTACAATCTGTCAGATTTCCTTATTACATTTCAACTTTATTTCTAAATTATTAAGGTTCAAAATTGGGATTCTCGTCCAACGCGTGGTTGAGAGTGTCAGATTTTAGGTTATTTTTTTCTTTTCAGCGTATTGTTTCTAATCTTGTGGCTTGTGTGTTTGTTTTGTCTTGTGTGTTTGTATACATCAAAAGGTAAGTCGTTTTTATTATGGATGAACCCCCTGATGGGGGCGGAGGATTACCTCCTGATATCCCAAGAGCATCTAAGAGACCTCTAACCGAGCCTAATATTGTAAGCTCTGAGGCTAAGAAGACTCGGTCTCCAGCGGAATCGATTCAATCCGTTTATACCAAACCTGAATACGAAACCAACGCGAAATTAAAGTATTCGCAATTAGATAAGGGGCCCTTCACTGTTTACGTTTCAAGGGCAGAGGCGGAACCGTCAGCAGGTCTGTCCTTTAAAATTTTAAAGTTTGCACAGTTCCTTCATAAGCATAATGTGGAAGGCATTAAGGAGGGATGCATCAAAAATATGGGTCGGAACAAAATTTCCATAGACTTTAAGTCAGCCGACAGCGCAAACAATTTCTTGTCCCTTGGTGTATTGGAGAGCAACAAATACGAGGCGTTTATACCAAAATTCCACATATTTAGGATGGGTGTTGTTAGAGACATCCCCACAGAATGGTCTCTGGAAGAGCTGGTTGAAGGTATTTCCTGCAATGGAAACTTTGGCGAGGTGATCAGAGCTAGGCGTTTAAACGTTAAATCCCGAAAGGATGGCTCCACGTCCTGGATCCCTTCTCACTCGGTGGTCCTTACATTTTTAGGACAAAGACTGCCTGAAAGAGTCTTTTGTTACAATGCATCGCTTCCGGTTTCTGTATACCAACTCCCTACTATCCAATGCCGTAATTGCTGTCGCTTTGGCCACATAGCAAATCAGTGCAGATCACAGCCGCGCTGCTATAGTTGCTCCCAAAATCACAGTGGAGATTCTTGTTCAGTTGTGGACTCAGAGGTCACATGTTTCCTTTGTCGTGGTGGTAACCACAGAGCCATTGACCCAAAATGCCCCGAGCATGCCCGCCAGAAGGCCATAAAATCAGTCATGTCTCAGGAAAACATTAGCTACCTGGAAGCTTCTGCAAGGTATCCCCAGCCAAAACGTCTCTTCTCTGAGGCTGCTTCTACTCCCCGTCTATCCCATACTTTACCTAAACATGTGCAATCTTCTCCTTTACAACTTCCTACCTCTCCAGTAACTTCCTACAATAAAACTGTTTTCACTCCTCGTCGCCCTCAACCTGCCTTAGGCAAATCCTATGACATTAACACTCAAAATTCTATAGTAGCCTCTCCTTCTTCTTCACAACCTAATGGTTGTGCACTTCTTTCTCCTTCTGAAACTACTCCTCTTGCCACTCCCAATGATAATCTGGTTGAACTTCTCCTCTGCTCCCTTATTAATATGCTTTCCAAATTCTCAGACTCTCTACCGTACAATGTCTCTGTTCTTGTAGAACAATTACTATCAGTGCTATCGCGAAACAATCTTTCCAATGGATCTCAAAATTCTACAATGGAATTGTAGAAGCATCCAACGTAACAAGCAGGATGTGATCTATTTAATAAACCATTATAAACCATTCGTCTTTGCTGTATCGGAGACATGGCTTAAGCCTGGGTCCTATTTCAGGATACCAGGCTTCTCATGTTTCCGCGATGACAGAGATGATGGAAGGGCAGGTTCTGCCCTTTTAGTCAATAGATGTGTTAAGTTCACGCAAATCCCCTTACCAAATCATGGTTCTGGTCTTCATGTTGTAGCCGCTAGGGTTTCAGATATTTCCTTTATCTCTGTATATATTCCCCATCCTAATCCTAACATTATTTCTGAACTCAGATCTATCCTTTCTGCTATGCCTCCTCCCATTATTCTTTTGGGTGATTTCAATTGTAAAAATACACTTTGGGGATCCCATTGCAATGATCCTTGTTCTTCTTGTCTGCTGGATCTTCTGGATGACATTAACCTATGCATCTTGAATGATGGATCTGCCACTCGCAGAGTTTCTCCGACCCAAAACGTTAGTGTTCCAGATCTTTCTTTTTGCTCTCCCTCAATAGTCTGCCATCTATCCTGGTCAGTGATATCAAATTCTTTTGGAAGTGATCACTTTCCTATTTCTATTTCTTACTTCCCTCCTACAGCTGTTCCTCCTCCCAAATCATTCCAACCTCTCCTAAAGTACTGTCTCGCTCAAGCCGACTGGGATGAATTTGCTAGTTGCCTTGACAGAGAAATTGGTACTTTCCCTCAATGTAACTCGTCCAACTTCCTTCTCATCTATGAGCGTTTTATTTCTGCTCTTCTGTCATCTGCACAATCATCTATCCCATTAAAACCAACCTCCCGTAAGCTAGTCCCTTCTCCTCCTTGGTGGGATGCTGAATGCACATTAAGCGTCCGCCATCGCAAGGAGGCAGAGAACAGGTTTTCATCATCTCTAGATATGGGTGACTTTATATCTTACAAGCAGATTGCCTCACGCACTGCCAGACTTCTTTCCAATAAGAAATCTATCGGCTGGCGCAAATTCTGTGAATCCCTCTCCCCTTGGTCATCCCTATCTATCGTCTGGAATAGAATCAAATCCTATCGTCGAGCCATGCAAGATTTTAATACTACTGCCAACGATCCTAGTTTCTTCCTCCATGACTTCCACTGTAGGTTAGCCCCTCCTTTTGCTCCTGAGCGTGAATGTCTTCCACCTTACGAACTCCCCTGCCATAGCTCCTCTTCGAATATAATGGATGATCCTTTCTCCTTTTCAGAACTTTCTCTTGCTCTTGACCATCTCCGTGATTCCGCTCCTGGTATAGATGGCATACCCTATTCTTTCATTAGGAAATCTTCAGACTCCTGCAAAACACTTTTACTTCAGATTATGAATGAAATATTCATTTCTGGCGAAATTCCCCCCTCCTGGAGAACTCAAATTATAATCCCAATCCTTAAACCAGGTAAGGATCCAAAGGATCCATTGTCTTACCGACCAATAGCCTTATCCTCCGTGCTCGCCAAAATAATGGAGAATTTAGTTAAGAATAGACTGGAATGGATTTTAGAGAGTAGAGGCCTAATATCAACTAGTCAGTTTGGGTTTAGAAAAGGAAAGAGTACCTTAGATAACCTAAGCATCTTTACCTCAGACGTCCGCCTTGCTTTCTCTCAGAATAATCATGTTATTGGTGTTTTCCTTGACATCTCTGCAGCTTATGATTGTGTCCAGCTTCCAATACTCAGGCAGAAAATGCTCGAGCTGAGTATCCCTGTGAGACTGATTAACATAATTATTAGCTTATTGTCGTGTCGATCCATTTCAGTCCGGTATCAAAATACCATTCTCCCTCCTCGCTCTGTTTGGTTGGGCCTACCGCAGGGCTCAGTCTTAAGTCCCATTCTTTATAACCTATACACCTCTAGCTTAGATCTCACTGTCTCCCCATTCTGCAATATTCTTCAATATGCTGATGATATTGTCCTTTATTCTGTATCCTCTTCCTTCTCTGTGGCTACTTCCCAACTTAATTCTGCGCTTTTCTATTTAAATAATTGGCTCTTGGATCATAACCTCTCCCTATCTGTCCCTAAATGTAGTGCAGTAATTTTTACTCGTAAGAGAAGCGTTCCTGACATCAATATTTTGATAGGGCATGAATCGATTCCCATTAAGGATCGGGTGAAGTTTTTGGGCCTAATCCTGGATTCTAAGCTCTCAGGTATAGACCACTTAAATCACATTGTGCGAAAAGCTGAGAAGGGTGTTAACGTCATGCGAGCCCTATCGGGTGTTCGCTGGGGAGCTCACCCTTTTTGCCAAAAGCTTTTATACAACGCTATAGTTCGCAGCCATTTTGATTATGCTTCTTTCTTATTAGAACCCTGCAATAAAATCGCTCTGTCCAAGCTTGAGAGAATCCAATCCAAGTGCCTTCGAATCATGACAGGTGCCATGAAATGCTCCCCCATTAATGCTCTTCAGGTGGAATGCCTTGATGCTCCTCTTCACCTCCGTCGTCAGTATCTTGCGGACAGATTTTTCACTAACTCTATCCGCTCTAGTTCTCATCCTTTATTTCCCTTAATATATTCTTTATCTTCTCATATTTCGTCCTCTCCATACTGGAAACATAAAGCCCCCCCTCTACTTGTCAATTCATTCAGAAAATATAAGGACCTGTCTGCCCCTATCTTTCAAACTAGCATCAACCCCCTTTTTGAAACTGATTTCCCAGTGTTGACATATCGGCCAAGAATACTTCTAAATTTTGGCATCAACAAGCACTGCTTGAATGCCAATGAAAGCCTTTCCGCTATTCTTTGTAGTGATTGGCCTGATTGGGTGACCGTTTATACAGATGCATCCAAATCATCTAACGAGGACTGGGTGGGATCTGCGGTTTGGATCCCCAAATTCAACATTATATTGAATTTTAAGAGCCCCTCTCAGAACTCTATATTTTCAGCTGAGGCCATAGCTCTATTAGAAGCTGTGAAATTCATAGAGTCTCATAAACTTAATAAGGCTCTTATTCTTACAGACTCTCAAAGTTGCTTACAGGATTTATTAAAAAACCCATTCCGTGCAAAGGAAAACTTTCCCATCTCACTTAAAACAAGGGCTTTGCTGTATAAGTGTCATCAAATGGGTATCGAGGTTGTTTTAGCGTGGATTCCCAGCCACTCTGACATTACTGGTAATGAATTTGTGGATTCTTGTGCAAAAACTGCAACTACATCCGGCAGCACAGTGTACAATTACTGCTTCCCACGTGACCTACGCGCTCTAGCCCGTCCTTCCTTTTTTCGTTCATGGAATGCCCTTTGGCAATCTTCCAGATTCCTTAAAGGCAAATTTTATGGGTCTATTCAACCGTCTATTCCTTCTAAATCGTGGTTTTTTAAGCATAAATATGTCAATAAGTTGGCTACCTCAACTATAATTCGTCTCCGCCTTGGTTTTGTTTGCTCTCCAGTATTCTTGGCTAAAATTAGCGTCAGGGACCATTCTCTTTGTGAATGTGGTCTTGAAGAGGGATCTTTAGAACATTTATTCTTTTCCTGTCCCAAACTATCTCATCCTCTATATGATCTACTTCCTAAACATATTCCTCGTCCTGTCAACCTACCTTTCCTTTTAACTTTGGCTCATACCCCATTTATTAAAATCTTATATAAGTTTATTTCCCTTAACAAAATCAAAATTTAATCTCTTCCAACCTTTATCTTTACTAATATTTGTGTCGTCTTGTGTTTGTTTTAGCCCAAAGAAGAACCAACGCTAATAAGACTGATCAACAGTCTATATCCACTACGTATAATAATAGTTATATTAGTTTATTTCTCTCCACCCTGACGTTGGCAGAATCATCGGTCATCGACGGGGCCAAACAAATAAAAAAAAAAAAAAAAAAAAAAA